>VWZF01001378.1:1257844-1391871 GCA_013396755.1 Sclerurus mexicanus
TTTTTAAATCAAGAACTACTCAAAAGGAGTGATGAAGAAGCTTCTCCCACTCAGCTCCCAGGGAAAGCTCTTTCAGTCATCTTGCTGATGGGCAGCTGCAGTGCTGATGTTGGACCTCAGGCAGGTACAAGGGAAGGTAGAGCAAGAGGTGGCTTTGAATGTGTGGCAGGACAGAAGTGGAGCTGTTGCTGTGACATCTATCTAGAAATTGAATGGACTCGAGGGACATATTTTCAAGAGGATGGACATAAAGGATTGAGGGATCACAGGACTGCAGTACCACTGAAGCAAAGGAAACCACGGGAGGTCTCTGGTCCAACTTTCTCCCACAGCAAAGTCAGCTCCGAGGTCAGACCAGGCTGATCAGGTCTTCATCCTGTCAGGGTTTGAAGATGGAGAGTGCATCACCTCACTGGGCAACCTGTACCTCTGCTCGAGTGTCCTCATAGGGACAAAACTTCTATCCATCTGTTGTGGTTTAACCCCAGTCAATAATTAAACACCACAGAGTCACTTGCTCTCTCCTCCTGTGGTATGGGGAAAGAATCTGTAGGGTAAAAGTGAGAAAGAAACTAATGCACTGAGATAAATCCAGTTTGATAATTAAAAAGTTGTTTGGTTTGGGTTTTTTTTAGTTGTTAGGAATAAAACCCTACAAAAACATCAAATAGAGAGGAAAGTAAAACACATGAAAAAGACTAAGGTATGAAAATGAAAAGAGGTGCTCATCGCCAACCGACCAACACACAGCCAGTCCCTGAGCCGTGGCCTCCACCACCAATCTCCATCTCCAGTTGTATTGCTGAGCATGGCACCATATGATCTGGAATACCCAAAGGTCAGCTGTCCTGGTTGTGGTCCCTCCCAACACTTTGTGCATCCCCAGCCCACTCACTGGTGGGGTGAGGTAAGAGGCAGAAAAGGCCTTGATTCTGCAAGCCCTGCTCAGCAGGAAGCAAAACATAGCTCTGGTATTAACACTATTTCCAGCACAAATTCAAAACACAGCCCCATATTGGCTACTGTGAAGAAAATTAACTCTATCCCAGTCAAAACCAGCACACCAGTTTTGACCTCTCTTCTTTTAAAACATGCCTGCTTGTTCTCATCTTCCTGTCCTGCACTGATGTGAAGAACCTGGCTGCTCCTCAGTGGCCTCTCCGTTGGCACCGAAGCTGTTAGGTCCCCTGAAGCCATCCTTGCTCAGGATGAACAAGCCAATGCCTTCAACATCTCCTCACAGGGCCAGTGCTCCCTCCCCCACCAAGGTGGTGGCCTCTGCTGAACTCGATGCAGTTATAGTCAATGCTTCTCCTATGTTTGGGGCCTCGGGTTTGGGTGCAGATCTGGATGTGGTCTGATGAGTGCTAAGCAGAGGGGAATAAATGCTTCCCTTGGTCTCTGGCTCTGCCCTGGTTCCTCCAGCCCAGTATCTGTTGGCCTTTGTTGGTGCCAGGGGTCACTGCTGGCTCATGGCTCGGCTTGCTGCTCACCGGTGCCCTGGGTCTTCTCCACAGACCAGCTGTCAGCCGGGCACAATCAGCCTGCCCTGGTACCAGAGGCTCTTCCTTTCCAGGGGCAAGCTTTGCATTAGTCCTTGAATTTAACAAGGCTGGACCATTCCTAGAGCCTGTTAAGGTTCTGCTGAATTGCCTGTTCTCCAATGCATTCACTAATTCCACCGCAAACTGGTGTCATCTGCAAAATTTAATTAGAAGTAGATCCGTTCACATAGGAATTGATAGGGCTACATGACTTTCAAACCAACACGAGTTCACCCTTTCCCTGCTCCAAGTGTTTATGTGGCATCCAGCCTGAGTTTAATAGCTTGGGATCAGGACTGTGTTAATCACAGCTAAATAGCTTTTGGTTCAGAGCACAGGAAAATTGAGCTGTGTCTGCTCAAAACATCCTGTGTGAATATAACATGTGACTCCACCAATATGCATATTTCACTAGCTGTGGTGGAGCTCCTGAGTGAGGAACTCGCAAGCTTGGAAGATGCAGTGCTGTGATAAAGTGGATCTGAACCCAGTAATGGCTATAAAACTGAGAGTATTTATTACTCTGAAGTCACAAGACTGTTGAAAAGGAATCATTATCTCTGCCACTAGAACCGAGGACATTATTCTAGTTGTCTGATAGAGCAGCATCACTGTTTGTGATTTCCAGCACAATTTCTGGCATGTTCAATAATGTGCCTCCTGGCCACCTGGCAACAACTCCCATTGCTTTTGGCAAGCTTTGGGTTGTGTCAGTGCTTATGGGCATTGACAGAGCTGTGGATGAAAGAGCTTCTGAGCATGCTGGCACTACAGTTGATGGCAGCTTTACTTCAGAAAGGACTATGCCAAGGAAAGGCATGTCAGGCTCCTGATACCAGGCTGTGATAACCTCAACAGGTGTTGGAAGTGCAGTGCAGGGAATCAGACGTTACACAAGGTGAGAGAAGCTGAGTTTTAGGTGAATCAATACTCCCTAAAGCAATACCTGTTGGTTTTCAGAGGACTTTGGTTAGACACAGAAAAGTAGGGTGGCTAACAAAATGCACAGATGAAGAGAATCCATCTATTTATAGGGATGACTAGGTTAACAGTATATCCTCTGTTCACCCTTACCTTGCAACCACGGTAGTTTGGGCATTATCAAAAATCAGATTTTTAAACAGTCAAAAAATCTAGAAAAACAAAGCAAGCACCAGCCTTAATGTTTCTTATTCTTATGAAGGAGATAGAAATGCAGTGCAATGCCGCTACAGCTCTGGTTCAGATAATCAGGCATTTGCTGCCTGTGAGGCACAGGAGGAAGAAGTAATTCTGAAGGACTGAAAATATCAGCACATCTATTAGTGATGGTGCCCCATGAAATAATTTTTTCTTGTATACCTGTCTTAGGTAACTAACAGAAAGGAAACTTTTGGGTCTCACATTTTTGATGGCATGAGTCTGCTAGTCTCATTTTGGCTGAAATAACAGGCTGTTAAGATATGCGAAGAAGCTGCAGAGTGCACCTCAGTGCTGGGCCTGAGGACTGTGACAGCAACAGATGTAGGGATGCCACTAGGTATTATTTTATTTATTGTTATTGCTCTAGCTAGCATCTAATCTCCTAAGACAGTCTACCCTTCCTCATAAATAAAAATACTCCTTGACAATGAAAAGGAGACAGATGGCATCACTATAAAATTATCATGGAGAACTTTGCCAGTGCATGCTTTGATATGCCCAGCACCCAGTTCTCACTCATAGGTGGGTGCAGAGGCACGGGGGCAGTTCCATTTTGGGAGCAGAAATACCATGGCCAGGCTGGGCCAGGCTCTGTGTACTCCTGGCAGATGTCAGAATGACTTCAGGGCTACCTTCACAGCTATTGTGGCCATTGACTGTTCCTTTCTGTTTTGCCTTTTATGTGTTCATGTAGACAGATAATAGGTAGAAGAAGAGAAAAAGCAAGGCCAATTGGAATCAAAATACTAAGAGAAATCTGGTCTTCATCCTCTTGGGAACGACCACCTGAAATGATTGTTTTGAAACGTCTAACTGATTTCATGGGAAGGGAGAAGGGAAGGTGGAGGAGGAAAGGTGAGAGAAGAGCTCCATCTATGCTTAACTAGTATGAAATACTTACTAGATGTCAGAAATAAAAAGCCACTGACTTGTAGGTAGAGCCTGAACACACTGAAATGTGAGAGAAACTGCAAAATGAGAGGGAGTAGCTCTTCGGCCAGACAAAAAGCACATAAGGGAAGATTCCATGAATAAGATTTTCCTCATGAGTTAATTGTCTGATAGTGAGGCCAAAACACCTGTGCATGACGAAATGGGAGGTAAAAGGCAAAGCTAGTTATCAAGAAGTTTATGAAAACTGGTTTATGAAGGTTGCTTGAAAGGGAAATACTTCTTAACTTTTTGCACAAGGATCAGTTTTGCTAAAAAAATGTGAAGTGTGGAATAGTCACACAAAAAGGAAAAAAAAATGCATGAAAAAATGAGAACATTTGTGAATGTGAAATTAATACTGTCAAGTGGATTTAAAATACCTGCTTCCTGACTATCCATGTCTATTGCTGGTGATCAGTGGTTTTTTTTTTCACCTTCCTTTGAGAAACAAATTAAGCAGGTTTAATCTCTTTCTTTCAAGGTCAGTGTTGTTTTTCTAACCGTATTGTTAGGTCTTCTCTGAATCTGTTCTCTGCATCTTCTTTGCATCCTGCTTGACTGAGGCTAAATCAGAATCACGTAGAATCTTGTAAACAGCTCTCACTCACTAATAACTTTCTGTTTTCTGTCTCCTGTTGATCACACTTTCCTTCTTTATGGCTGTACTACACCAGCAGATAATGGTTATCAACAACCTTTATAATAATTATGATTTTCAAGCTGAGTTGCAGTTTTTTGAAAGAAACATATATGTAATTAAACACATAAAATTACATTATATTTATATCTAAAATAGACACATAATATGCAATTATGTGCATTTTATATAACGCTTCTACTATTATTTATTACAATAAATAATGGATGGAGGAAGGGTGCACATTGTTGACACTGCAATGACTCATGCTCCCAGTCTGCCTTCAAAGCCCGATTTGACACCCTTCATTTCACACAGCCTGCTCTTCTGTCCTGTCATAATCGCGGTCGAGCAGGTACAAGTGAGAATGATGAGAGATCTCTAGAGGGTTTTCCAAGGCTTTACTTATATCTGTTGGGGTGTCCAGAAATTTTTACACATGAGTCTTTTTATCTTTCTCTCCTGGGCAAATTTCTTTGGTATTTGTGAAAAATAATGTGCTGACCATGACTCTGCCCTGAACGTGGAACACAGTGATTAATGCTAGTTCATGCCTACCTTACACTCTCTGTGATATCATGTTTAAGAAGGAATTAGCTACCACTGTTTAGGTGAAACATTTTCTCATGTAGGAAAATATCCTTTCATAAATAAACCAAGACTGCAAGTGACACAGTTTTGAGCTGATTACTGAGGAACAACATACAAAAGCAGAAAACTAATTCTACATAGTTTTTCAAACACTTCCCATAAAGCTCTTTTCATGGTAAACAAAGAAAACAAGACCATAGCAGGAAAATCTGAATCAGTTATTTGCATCTATGTTCACCACAAAACAGCACAGGAAAATCTCCATGCTGGCATCCTTCCAGATGGAAACTACACAGAATTGCTGCCTTGGAGTAAAGTATTTGTAGAACAGTAAAGAAACTGAAGAGTAAGAAATTACCAGGCTCTAGAAATTTTTTTAAATTCACTTTGTTTAACAACTCCTAAATGAAATACCTGAATGACTGTCCATGCTTGTACCTTTTACTTCGAACCCCTCTGGGTCCCACAGGGCTGGAAAGCGACTGATGAGACCATATTTCAAAAAGGCTTCCAACAGTGAGGTGAGGAACCACAGACTGGTATGTTCAGTATCTGTATGGGACATTTCCACAAGATTTATAATAAAGAATGAAATTAGAGGACATATGAATAACTATGACACTGTGAAAAAGTCAACATGAATTTTTTAAGTGCAAATCACATCCCACATATCTAGTTGAACAGAGAGGAACAGCATGTAGGGGATACTGGAAATCCTGTCTACCTACAGTTCCAAAGGCATTTGAGTTCACTGCCAAGGGTTTTTAAGGAATATTAAGTGGTCACAGGATAATACTGCATGGATATCTGGGGAGTTGATTAAAAAATACAGAATTCAAAGCTGCAGTAAATGGTCAATATGGATATATGAATATATATTTGAATGCTACACAGTTCCTAAGAAGCAGTGTAGATACAATTCTGAGTTGAACACTGGTTGTCTGAGAGCTACAGCCCAGCTATCTGCTGTGATGTGGCTTCAGCCTAAGTATCTGCTTCTACAAAGCTGGCTCTGCATGACCCCACCTCTCCTGGAAGCCTGAGCCCAGCTCTCTGCAAGCGAATCTCTCATGGCCATTTTGCCCTTAATATTGAATTTTGCCCCTCCATCAGCATTGCTGAGATTAATCATAGGAAAAGCCCATCTCCTGAATTTGAACACTTGGTGTCAAAGCCATTTGAGATTAGCTTCTTTCCCATTAGCTATTCCCCATATGCCTCGGAACACAGAGAGGGCTGCACTGCACTGCAGTAGTTAATGCATCCACTGCCCTGGGCAAATGGGGTCAGCCACGCTGCACAGCTCTGGCTGCACGCCATGGACTGACTGAGCTGGCATTTGAATTTTAGTCAGAGGGTGAACACATTTCATCATTGTTTTAGTTTCCCTGCTTGGAATTCTTACTTGATAATCAAGTCTTTTCATGACTCCTCCTACCCAGACAGTACATTAAATTTTCCATTATCATGGTGGTAAAATGCACCAAAATATATTTTTCTTATGATTACATGAATATTTGAAATATACATATTTCAATGGCAAAAAGTATAGTTAATGAAAAAGCAGCATGTCAACAGAATCTGAGCCTAAATTAATTATCAAAGGACTATAAAATTCCACACCATTGGTGGTGCTAACGCTAATAGCCAGGGCTGGCAACATACTAATCACTCTTTCTCTAGAAGACTAGGCTGGTATTTTAATCACACAAACGCTAATTGCCTGGCCTTGTTGGCATTATAATTGTTATGGCACTAATAGCCTGGGCAAGATGGTATTTTAATCATCCTGGATCACATCCTAGAAATGTTAATTTATAACATTTCTGTCTTTTTATCAAGGTTAACAAGAGATCTACTGCAGATATGATCAATTACAAAATGCAGAAATCACTATTTTAACTTAAAAAAGAGTCTTGGCACTCACAATACTGGGGACTTTTCAGTTACATCACCTTTTTCCCATATTTCTTCTTTTTTTTTTTTAAATTCTTTTTTCCTGCAGCACCTTTAAATCACATGTGAGTCACTTGAGATAGCTGGAGCAGGTTGTGCTGGAGTATTTGTTGTTCTAAATATTCCAATGATATTACTACAACGTCCAGCTAATGTAATTCCATATATTTAACCTCATAGGATTGTTGATATTTAAAAAAATTAATTCAAATTGTTGACAACTCAGCTTATCTTCAAATATTGCTCATTAGTTATCTGTTGTACACTCACTGACTTCAAAGAGCCCACATAATCTTTGCTGTTACATAGTGCAAGTCACTAACAGATGGATTTTGTAGGAAGGTTTTATGGCTAAGCTTCATTTTTATCCCTTTTAATTGTAGATTGGGTATGCTGGGGGTTGGGGAGAAGAATTAAACAGGAAATTACTGGGTTTCCTCCTACAACCAAGAAGTGTGATCTTGCAATGCCTGGAAAAATCTAGTAAAATTGTGGAGGAAATAGAGGTCTCTCTATAAAAATTAATTGTGGTTAAGATTTTGAATTTTGTTTCATGTTTTTCATAATTGTTGAGTCACCTCTTCTGAGATTTTCCACAACATTAAAGCAGTCAGAGCTCCCTTTAATTTCTGAATTGGGCCCATTACCTAGGTGCAGTACACTGCCACTTGAGGAAGATTTCAGGTCTCCTCATTATGGTGATGGCTGTGGGCTGCATCTGGATGATGAAATCATTTGTTCTTCCTGGAGGATGATATTGGCCCGTGCATTGCAGGTGGCATCATGGCACATATTTTTGGCTGCCTCCAGCCCAGTGCTGCCCACTGGGAGCCCAGCTCTCTTCCCACCCTGCCACAGCCACAGTCAGCACGTCAGCGAGTGCCCAAGGAGTGGCAAGGAATGTGGGTTTGTGCTGCTCCCTCCAGAGTCATCATGCAGAGGCTGCCAACACTAAGGGTGCTGAGTAAGATGAGGTGTCTCATTTGAGGGGGAAGGAAGCAAAGTTAAAGAAGTGGAGAAGTAAGAAGAATGGTTTTGGCTGATGGAGGAGGTGAGTGAACTTTATAAGGCATCAGCATTGGGGGTCACCTGTTTCAGTAGCTGGCTGCGCTTCACCCATGTCAGCATCAATGTCATACCCAACTCAGTCGCAACAATGAGCCTTCTAATTTTGCTTGATTTTCAGCCGGGATGCTGAATGCATAAATCAAATACTTATTTTTGCCTTTGTTTTAAAAAGTCCCTGGAGGGGAAATTCTCCATTCACCTGCTTCCCACATGGGAAGCCCAGCTGCTCTTTCAGGCTCAGTTTCCAGACACAGGGCTGCCCTCAGCTGACATTCTTCTGTAAGAAGATTGCTAATAATGCTAGTAGTTCTCAATCTATTTTCACTCTGGGAATGGAATTTCCAAGGAGGACCCTTTATGCCAGCTGCTTAAAAAGGATTTGAGTACTTTGTGAAATGATGCTTTTAAAGCATTCTCCTTTCAATATCCTGTTCGCCATTGCCTGCTATCCTTGAGGGGCTTCCTGTGTCATCCGTGGCTTCATTACCACACTCCTATATGGATTTTTTTCTGCTTTCAGATAAGCAGGGCTGATGCCACCCCACTGGCCTGTGTGGCCAGCATGGCCACGGGCAGTTGCAGCTGACAGGCATGCCCTGCTTGGGAAAGTCATTCTCAGCATGCCACCGCATTGGAGCCAATGCTTTCAGCAGCTAAACTTAGGAGCACCACGACAGCTGTGTGAGATCATTGTACTGCAGGAGCTTATCCAGCAGGGCAATGTTTTGGAGACTGGCACTGCATGTTTTCCTGGCTAAACAGTCTGCTCTGCCTGGTTACAATGTCCTTTTGTTTACTTCAATTCAGAGAGCATTTCTTACTGTGCATGTGGTTAAAGCTGAGATGCGATGACCAGAAAAATGTGCTTTCCTTGATCTCTGTGTGACAAAAAACAATACTGTAGGGTCAGTGTTGTTGCTTATTTATGCTCAGTTGTTCTTGACCTTTCGTGATCAGGACTCTAAATATAAATATGTTAGCTTCCTCTAGTAAATTGGTTGTGATAACACAAAACAATTTCACTTATTATCAGATGTACTTTAGCATGAAACAGGATCCTTTCCCTTGGAAGATTAATATTTCCTTTTATACAGTGCTGCAGAAGCCTCTTAGTGTTTGCAGTGTTACTTCAACCTTCAACATGAAAGAAGTAGCCTCAGCTCCTTGGCAGTAAAACAGGTTTTTTTAACCAAAAGCAACAGAGTCGTAGTAAAGTCCAGGAACTCTTTAAGGAGTCCTCTGTCCGTACAAAGCTGCGATAGCACTGTGTGTTTGTTTTCTCTGCCTCTGCAGAAATGAAAGATTTCACAGAATATTCTGATCTGGAAGGGACCCACAAGGATCACTGGGTCCGATTCTGAAGTGAATGGCCCATATGGGAATTGAACGTGGATTGATAGCTCGGTGTTATTAGCACCATGCTCTAACCAACTGAGCTAGGCTCAGCACACCCTGTAGACCACCTGTTTCTAGTGCATGGCCTGTGCAGTTAAGAACTGCAAAGGGAAAAGAGAGCTCCAGACCTCCTAGAAATCCCTAATCTCACCCCTTCAGCCAGTCCTGAAGCTCTTGTGAAGTGCTATGTCAGTACAGTGTTTTAAACGAAGGCTGACAGGTTGGGAGGATGTATTTCTGGCTGTGGGCTGCTGGATCATGGGAGAGACAGCACTGTGCACTGACACGTAGAATTCAAAGAAACATGACTGGTAAGGTTAGAAGGGTTCTCAAAGGAAAGGTTTCTTGGTTTTCCTGGAGGACAACCTGACAGGCTAACACAGGTGACTAAGGTGAGAGAATGTGAAATCTTTGAAATGCCTTAAATGCTGAGGTCTGCTTTATGAAGAAGACACGTTTTAAAGTGTGTAAGTGCTAGCAGCTGCCTGTGCCAACTTGCAACAGAGAAATCAAACTCAGGATGCTAGTGGTAGCATACAGACTTCTCATGTAATCAGCACCAACAAAATTAATTTAAGGATGTCCTAAAGAGTGTGAGCATAACACATTGTTGATAAAGCAGAAAGTAAAGGTATTTACTAAAGCTGCTATACAGACAGTTTTCACATGGGACTTCTTCAAACTGTGAACATTTAAAATGTAAACATCTTTAACACAGCAGGATAGATGACCCATGAGACAAATAGGTAGAAACCCTGTTATTTCTATAGCATAAACTAAAAAAAATGCAAAAAGTGAAGAAATAATGCAGCAAAATATCAGGAAGTAAATTTGATTTAAATAGAACCAACCACAGAATTGGATCCATTACAGGAAATGGTTCAAATACACACTGTGTCTTGAGTTGTACCTCTCAAAATTGTGTTATTTTGGCCTTCTGTCTTGGTATCCTTCCCCATGTGTTTGACTACCCGATGCCTGCAGTTTGTATTGTGGTCCTGCAAACCTGAGATTAATCAGGACCATATCACTTTAAAAATAAAAAAACCTAACACACAGACAAAGAAAGGAAAAAAAACCAGGCTGGGAAGGGGGAGCTAAAGCCTCTGCTGCATTGGGCTGTTTGGACACATCGGCTGCAGCAGTGGTCACGCATCCCTCTGCAGTCTGCTGATTTCGCAGAAGAGGGCGGAAAGGGTCGTTTTGCAGTCCAGATGCTGTCAAACACAAGCAATCAATGGAAGAAATGGCACAATGAGCAGACAAGCATGTGGAAGCAGTTTATGAAGAAATAGTTAAATACCGAGCTTTGTCCCGGCCGATGCCGTAAGTACGAGCTCAACAGCAGACCCCTTGCTCACTGCAGTTGTTTGTGGGAGGTGTTTTATGGGCACCCTGATGCTTTTAGCAATCACAGGAGGAGAAAGCATTGACTGTGACGTGTTTCACAGTGTATTTAGGCAAATAACTCTATTGCCTGTGTCTCTAAAGGATTTCTGAGTGACTCACAAGGTGCAGTGCGCTGGTGGGGTGGGTGAAGAATAGGACTTTGCACATGAGCTTATTCTCCTTTCCTGACAGCTTGTCTGGGCTCTGCTCTGTAGATGTGCTAGCAGATTGCTGCAGTACCACCCTCCTTGTGAAAAGGCCTCTTGCTGAATTTTAGCTTTGCCTTCAAGCACTGGGGTACACAATACAGTTTTTTCACACTCTAATGGCTGACTTAATTAAAAAAAAAATCCTAGAATTACTTATACAAACTTACTTCATGCTAGCTGCTCTATTTTATATTTTTCGAATGCAGTTGTAGAAAGCTTATTAAATTCCAATAGCTTTGTGTGTTACCATTGGGGGACTAGTTCTTAACATAGCTCTCCCGAAGAGAATGCCAAGTATGATATATTACTCAAAGGAATGAACACTTTCCTATCTTTGGTCTGCTGCTAGCTGAAGTAAATGTATGTATTTCTAAATGTAAATATTTTTTCTTATGGAAATCCAATGTCTTGCTCTTTGGCAAATTATTTGATGCTTTTTATTTTGCATATGTTCTAATGATCTAGTACAGCTTTAAAAACAAGTGAAAAAGCAGAGCTAGAGCTAGAGCTGTGTTTCTTAGAAAATTTTTTTATAATCGGACAATTTTTATTGTGGCTAAAACTGCATGTCAACAGAGTAAAAAAATGAAGTAGTGAGCATTTTTCTTGTTATTTTATGAGAATATTAATTTTGCTTTCACCTGTCTAAATACTTCATAAATCCATGGTGATTTGGTCTAAACCAGAGAATATCATCTCTATTTGATGTCCCCTGCAGTTGTACCTTGGTACTTAATGCAGCTTCTGCGGAAACCACTGGGAGTTGTCTCTCCAGTGTCATGGGAGGTAACAGTAGGGTAGTTGTGATGAGCAGCCTGGTGCTGGTGTGTTAAGGAGGATGAGTAGTTTTTGCAAGGAGGAGCCTTCTTTTGTTTTTCTTTTTGGAGTTGCCCTCACCGTGCATTCCTGGAGGTATTAGACCTCCATCAGCTCTCTATTTGCAAAACAGCTTCTTATTGCTTGCTACCAGAAATTGAATTATAAGAGGCCAAATTTATCCCTTAATGAGCTTATAGCAAATCACTGCTACCTAGGGAGCACTCTGGCAGTGAATGTGAATGCTGAGGCTGTGGTACTGTCAATGTTAATACTTGCCCCTTCCTTTCTGGTGTCAGGATTGTCACCCTCCCAACACCAAGCAGTCTGGTTGAAAACAGAATTTCCAAAGATAAATAAAGTAATCATTTGCATTGTCATGTGAGCATTATAAGAATACAAGAGTAATTAAAAAACTCAGCCCCACATAGCAAATTTCTGTTCCCATACTGAAAATGTGCAGGACTATAGCATAATTTAATTAGATAAAATTGTTTTAAAGGCTGCTTGCTGTTATGTAAAGAGAGTGGGAAAAGTTCAGCTCCTGTGTACTTCCATTGTTTTCAGCAGAATTACTCTGGGATGAATTTGGCATTTTCAGGGGCCAATTCAAAAACCTTTTCTTTCTCTGTCTCTCTCTCTTTATTGTTTTCCTGTTTCTCAGATGTGATTTTGTTATGCCCTCCAAGGCAACAGGCCCATATTTATAAAATATGATACAGAGGATCCAAGATGCCCTAGTTAGGACCACGCTTGCCTGAGGCTCCCTATAAAGTAAATGGAAACGCAGCAGCACTTCCAGAAAAGCTGATACACCGCATATCTAAAACTAGCCTGTGGCCATTGTACTTCACAATGTGTGGGGCTGCTTGAACCCTACTCTCAAAAGCAGAGTTTCTAAAATACTGGATCAGTTTTTATGTTAAAATATACAAAACTGTAGGTTTTTATAATCTAAAAGAGCATTTTCTTGAAGAGTTTAAACAGTGTCTAGCTGCTCAGTTTGTATGAACCCTTGGAATAACCCACTATATTGAAAAAATGCGTGTCAGATTTTGAAGTATTTGATCTTTTGGAAGACTTAGTCTTTTTTGAAATGGGTTAATTGATTCAGCAATATTTTTTGTTATACATGCAATTATTCAGCAATTATTTCTGCCTCAGCTAAGAAATATAACAACTCAAACATTACTTTGGTACAGTAGGGTCACATTTTTCTTCTAAGTGTATATTTAATGGATATATTTGCATTTTAGAAGTCTTGAGCTAAATCTTTAAATGAGGTGGTCTGGTTCATTAGTATTTTTCTTCTTTTTGATTAGCTCAAGAGAAGATGGTCATTGTGTTTTTTAGCAAGTATGTTTTTGGTTGCAATGGAGGTACACCAGAGCTGTGTGAGAAAGGAAGTTTTCGCTTTGCCTATGAAGACCTACATGTGTTTATGCACAAAGAAATATGCAGCCATGAAAGTCAGACTAGAAATAAATGAGGCTTAGTTACCTTCCCTAAAATTACCTGTAGAAACTTTCTCCACTCAGGTCAAACCAAAATAAGGCATCATTTCTGGTAGGTGATGATAACACTCACGACATGATGGGGCAGGTGTTTTGAGCTCTTCTGGTGACCTCTCAGGAGGGCATGAATGTGCCTCAGGCTCCTCTCAATGGTAAGGCTTGGTTTCTTTTTTCTTACAGGAGAATGATACAGCTGGTTGCATATACTAATCATCACCTATTTGAGATAAGACAGCTGGTGGAAAATAGTAAAAGTCAGAGCTTTAACACTCTGGTCTCCTGTGAGGAAGGAAATAACAGTGTTTAAATCACCACTTTGCCCCAGTTTTGTCTGGGATAACGTTAATTTTCTTCCTAGTAGCTGGCACAGTGCTGTGTTTTGGATTTAGTATGAGAATAATGTTGATAACACACTGATGTTGTAGTTGTTGCTAAGTAGTACTTACTCTAAGTCAAGGACTTTTCAGTTTCTCATGCTCTGGCAACAAGGAGGTGCACAGGGAGTTGAGAGGCAGCATGGCAAAGATAGCTGAGCCAAACTAACCAAAGGGACATTCCACATCATAGAATGTCATGCTCAGTATATAAACTGGAGTGAGCGTGCAGTCATTGCTCAGTGCTGGACATTGGTCAATGGGTGGTGAGCAGTTGTGTTGTGCATCACTTGTTTTGCTTGGATTTTATTTGTCTCTCTTTCTGTTGTGTTCCTTTGCATGACATTCTTATTCTGATTATCATCATCACCACCATTATCATAATAATAATAATGATAGTAATGATAATAATGATAATGACAATAATAGTATTTTGATTTTTTAAGCTGTTCTTATCTCAACCCATGGGTTTTACCCTGGTCCTCCTCCCCATCTCACCGGGGGAGGATGGATGAACGAGCACCTGCGTGGTACTTAATAGCCGTCTGGGGTTAAACTACAACAGAGTTTTACCTAAAGCTTCATTGAAGCAAAAGGAATAGCTCATACCTTTCTTTTTTAGGACAGGCCAATTTACTTGTCTATCTCTTTGTTAGTTATATATGGTACACTGTGAAGCTCTGCAGCATTAACAGCAGAATTATTGTCAGGTTTTAACTAATGTAAGCTGAGATCCTGGGGAATGTAGTTACAGAGTGGTCTGTTGCACTTTACAAGCAGGTGCCAGCTGTCACTGAGTCCTGTTCCACAAAACCCTTCACACTATGAAAGAAAATGCTTATGTCAGATGTCTGGAGACCTGTTGGGAGAGAAGGGGAATTCCAGGATTGTGCCCTCAATCCTTGCTTATGCTATCTGCACTTTCCCTATAAAATGCCCCCTGTAAACCTTCCCCTTCCTCCTCAAATTTCTCCCTCTGTATTGTTCTCTGTCTCCATCCCAGGACAATAACTATATGAATCATCACTACTGGTCAACTCTCATGAGGTTTTTTGTCACCCCAGCCTGCCCCAATCCTCCAGCAGCATCTTGCATTCCTCCTGCTCCCCAGGCCACAGATGCACTGCTAAATAAGAGAGCTAGGGAAGAAAAAAATGCTCTGATCGTTAACTCTGTGCTCAGAAGCACAGCCAAGCTCATGCCTGCTTGTGCTGAGCCAAGTTCTTTAGAGCAGTCCATGGATGAGAGATGGAGCAAGTTGTGCACTGGAGGGCATTTTTGCAATGAAGAGTGGCATGGAGTCTCATTCCAAGAGCTAAAAAGTAATTTTCAGCTCATTATCTTTATGTTCATATTGGACTGGCATTGGAAATTCTTGCCTGGGTCTTGATATTGGCTTGTGTTACCTGACCCTGTGCCAGGCAGGATCTCAGCCTAGCAGTGTTGATCCACCACAGCAAATTAGTTTTAAGAGCTGAAGAACTTAAAGTACTTTCTGCTTTGCTTTGGTTACCCCTGTCAATGATAAAAACACCTCTTTGAATCATACTGGTTGTTTGATGTTTATACAATGTATGTATATGTACACAGGGACATCCCCCAAACACAATGTGGTGTGGAAAACTCATCACTTTGGGACATACACAATCAAATACAATGAATTATTTGGTTGCATATGTTAGCAAGCTCTCCTCTCCTGCAGAAAAATGGGTCTTTTGATCTGAAAGAGCTTTTTAATCTCTTCTGTGAGAGATCCAAAAAAAATGGATTTATTGCAGTTTCTCATTAGCTGTGACAAGCCTGATGTCAGACAAGTTGTTCATACCCTGTCTTATAAATAATAAATGAGAAAGACCCTGTCTCCTCTTTCTCTAATGGATTATTGTTTTAGCTGGATGGAAAAAGCGCCAACTTTCTTTATGGAATGTAATGGAGCAACAAAATTGCTTAGACTCTGTTGACTATTTATCACAGGGACTCCTGCTTGTCCCTTTATCTTGATCTCTGGGCATCCCTCTTAACATATTGTAACATTCTACTTTGATTAAGCGGAATCACAATGAAGTCTTACAGATCTATAAAATAAACCAAGAAATAATACAAAAAAGTACTTGTTTTTTTAAGTCAACATAAACTCTGTAATATAAAAATCTTCCAAATACCCTTTCAGCATGGCTTCATTTACTGATGATTAGTGTAGCAACTCCAATCTGAAATGTGCTTCTCATTTCTTTCTTTCTATTGCAGTGCTTGCAGAGAGAGCTTTGTTGTTATACGCTTCTCATTTATCATAATTATCACTAATAAGGTGCAGTTTAATCAAGTAGTTCAAAACACTCTGCAGACACTCGTAAATGCAGCTCTATTTGTGCAACCCCTGTTGCTTAATATAGCTCTTTGTGAATAATGTTATTGTTGTTTCATATGTTGAAGTGTTCATATTCAGTCTCTTGGTCATTTTCTTTCAGTGTTAATCACCTTTCTAGCACTTTTAATTGGGGGGAGGGGAAAAAAGTTGAAATAGCTCTTTAGAAAGTAATACCTAGAATTGGGTATGTTGTGAAGCAATAGAAGAAAAGGAAGAGATGTCAAATCATGGGCACACCAAATCTTGGCAGAGTTCTAAAAGTATTTTTCAACAACAGTTGCTGTCATGAATGGCGCCTGCTAAATAAACAGGCAACATTTCAGTGCTTTCACATTGATTTGCAACATCTGCAAATGACTTAGGTATTCATAGCTTTTAAAATATTTCCTCCCCACTTTATTGAGCCAAATCTCCTTCCTTCTACAACATTTGGCATTCCTAGATGAAAATTTTCAGCATAATGTGTCCCAGTTTAGACATAAGCCCTCCCACTTATGAAGAAGAAATTAATACAGAAGAATTCCCTGCTTAAGAGCATACTAGTCATAGACAGAAAATGCCATACCATTTGCCATCAATTTTGGCTTACAAATAGCATAGAGATAAAATTACTTCTGGTCATGTCTGTCAAAAACTCTATCCATACTTATATAAGTACATAGTGATCATAAAAGTTTCTTCCTGCTTTTTCTTAATAAAAAACTAGCCTTGGAGGGCATGAAGAGGAAAAAAGTGTATTAATTTTTTATTAATATCAGTAAATTAAAAAAAAAATAACCATGCAACAAACACATCAGAAGTACTTGTCTCTTGGTCTGAATACCCTTTGCCACATAGATGAAAAGCACTCCTCATCAGAGCTCTTCTCACTCTTGAGTCTGACACAGCTCTCTATCCTTTGAACTAAAATTTGGCTGGCTGCTATGTGGAATTGTTCTGGAGAAAGAAGATAGCCCGCAAAATATTCTCCACTTCTTTCCTATGGACATGCCTCTTGCCTTGACATGAGTCATGGAGGCATGCAGGATTAAGTCTGTATCAGTAACTTTATGCTATATAAAAGTTTATACAACTTAACAATCATTATTTCAGATGTTTTGACCAAAAATAAGCCCTGTATCCCCAAAGATCCCACAAATCTCTTAAGACCACTGGGACATCACAGGGACCGCAGGAGCAGGGCTACCCACTGGATGTGTGGCCCAGATCTAGCCTGATTGCAGTCTTGAGCACACACAAGTCGGTATCTATGTGATATGCTGGATTCTGCATCTAGGTGGAGTGACACCAGGCACAAGTATAAACTCTGAGAGGAGTGGTCCTGCAGAGAGGGATCTCGTGGGCAGCAGGGAGCCCTGGCAGCCAGGAGGGCAAATCCCACCCCAGGGTACATCAAACAGCATCACTGTCAGGGCAAAAGAGGGGATTTTCCTGCTGTATTCAGAGTTGGTGCAGCCTCACCTCAAGTACTGTGGCCCTGCAGTTTAAGGTACTCAAATGCATCCCTCATGCATGTTCTCCAGTACTGTGAGGCTGACCTCTCTTTTTGGTTGGCTAATGACAGTCTCTAATGGTCCCATGTTGCTTTCTCAGGTTAACCTCTCTGAATTTTCTCCCACAGAAGTTCATAGGGTGATACATTCTGATTCTAATCCAGCGAGGATGATGAGGAGGCACTATGCAGCTTGTGTCTGAAACCACATCACGTAACGTGGCCATATGTCCATACCAGCTGGTGCAAATAGAAAGGAAACTGCAGTTGGCTTCGTCTCCTCCCTGATTTTCATTAATGACCTCTTCCAGAAATATCCTAATGAACTCTACTTTCATAGTTAAATAATAAAAACAATTTTTCAGCTACTAAACTGTTATGGTAATGCTGTGTCCTACTAACAGGTCCTGCAGGTTCTGTTTTTAAGACTGGTTCTGGGGTTGGTACTGCAGGTGTTGTGACTGCCATTATTAGTGGAACAGGAACTGGCATGAGGACAGTTTTCTGAGATGCCAGGTAAGTCTCCACACTGCAAGCTATCAATTTTTAACTCAAGTACTGTAATAACTAAACATCAAGTTTTAATCACACATGCCAGACAAGCCCTATATACATGATACTGTAAATCTGATACTGCCTGGTTGACCCTGATGGCTTAGTCTCTGCAGCTGAGATGGCTGGACTCAAGAGCTCTTCAAGGATGGAAGCTGGAACTGAAGAGGACTTCTCTCTTCCCCAAGTGTCACTGGGTATTGCTGGAGTTTATATGCACTTTTCCACAGGTCAGGATCAGGTCCAAAGTCATCCTTTTACTTCTCCCCTCGTGGGTCTGGTCTCTGCATTCAGGTGGCTGCAACATATCTGTAGGTTCTGAATTATGTGATTCCTTCTAATAACTGCAGATTGAGTGCCTTCATTCTGGATTTGATACTACAGTGCTACTATATCAAACTAACAGCTATTACAAAATATTTTGTTCCCTGGCCTAAATCAGACAGTTCTGTGGTATGTCTGGGTGCAATGCAAAATCCAATTGTTTCACATTTTTACCTTAAGTTGGGCAGTCTTGTGGTATGTTTGGGTTCAAGCAAACAGAACAAAATCACCAACATCCACACTGAAATTCCTTGGAGGTGACTGAATAACAGTTAACTTCTTTTTTTAAGAGACCAGACTGAAACAATTTTTAACTTAATGTATCCATTAATTATGGTTTACACCCTTACATTTAGGAAATCTGAGATGCGTTAGTGCATTGCTGATGATGCACAAAGAATCTGTAGTTGCTGAGATCACTTTTCCCAGTGTATAGTAGTAATCTCTGTTTGATTTAGTAAAAATATTTCCTACTAAAACTGCAGCTTCATGTTCCAGAGTTCTTGGACAGGGATAACCTAATTTATTCCAATTAGAGTGAGTTAACTTCAACTCCCAGCTCATTTAGGGAATTTCAGTTTCTCCACTTTTTTTTTTTTTTTATACTAGCCATGTCATCTTGGTTCCCATGTTGAATACTAAAAATAAAAGAGAGTGCTGCTTGCCTTTGTTACATATCCTCTGTAATAGGATCTGAATGAGGCTTTCTAAGTGAAAAAGCCATATCTCAAGTGTGCCGAGAAATCAGTTGGAAGCTGTTGCAGAGTAGAGATGCATCATTTGGTGAAGCTGCACACTACACACAGTCTGCAGTACAAAACTGCTGTGAAGGTCTCTCTGACATGATGAATCAGAGCTCAGTTTCATCAGATGCCGTTATGTCAGCAATACACACTTGTCTCACTTGGAGAACCCTCCAACTAGGGCTCTCTGTATATCTCATAACTCCAGAAGGACAGGATTATTTGGAGGCTCATGATGTCACCAAGATTACCTCATCATAAGCTTTCCAGTAATCAATGTGGAGAAAGGTTCTTTACAAGAGTAATTGAGGACAGGATAAGAATTAGGGGAAGGCTTGTGTTCATAAATGCTCCTTTGAGACTTACTAATATCTTCCCCTCCATGAAGGTATTGGGAGTTTTCTGTAACTGTAGACTTGAAATTTTCTCATCAGGCTTTTGTCAGTCCAATGCAGATTTCTGAGTTGGAGTCTAAGAATTTCAATCTACCTCAAACATTAAGAAATGAGATATTGCAAAACACATTCATACAATTATTCAATCAATCACATTTATGTATATCTGACACAGGTTAGTGTTTTGTGGCTATCAAGCTTTCCTGAATTCAAATATCTGTAAACAGAAGGGGGAACCTCCATATAAAAATAAATATTTAATGAAACGAAAAATATTGTTTCAACAATTGAAAAAGCTTTGCTTCTCAGGACCTTCAAATTACTGTGATAATCAATTCTTTCCAATCTTCATTGCAATCATAATGATGAGAAAGACCCTGAACTGTCCTTAGAAGACAGAAAGTTCATCTAAGAACACAACTACTAGCAGCAGGTTAACATCCTTCCTTCCTGGCCATCTCTGCTGCAAGGTGAGCAAAGGGGAAGATGCTAGGCCAGACAAGGTAGTGAGGCCAGATGTCATACTGATAGTGTCAGGGAATAGGAATGCCTAAACCAAACATCAGTTCAGTTTACTGATTGAAGACAATTTTTTTAAAAGTTCTGAATGCATCTGCTCTTAATTGAAATGTTGAAGTAAGATCAGTACTAAGAATTCAACATAGCTGAACCCTTCACTTGAAGGTAAAAACAACAATTACTTTAAATACCACGTGTGAAAGGATAACTTGTATTTGGTTTTGCTGGTGTTTCAGCCACTAGTAATCTTGCAAAACAATGACCAAAGTATGAGTTTTCCAGGTTACTCTTGAAGAAAAGTGCTCAAGGGAGATATTTTTGTAGCTAAAAGAATCCAAACAAAATTTAATTAAAACAAAAACAAAGAGAAGGAAATCTGTAAAAATACTCACTTCCCTCCTTGTGGAATCATATTTTCAGAGCATTTGACCAACTACTTCTCCTTCCAGCCCTGTATCACTTAGAGAGACTGACTTCAACAAAAACTACTACTGACATAATTATTCAGAAATTTTAGTAGGACTCAGTTCCTATATTATCCTTCATCTGGTTTCTCATCAGTAACTCATGAGACTGACATCCCACTGCTAGATAATTCATAAACTCTTGTTTTTGTGCAAGTCTGCACAGAACGCTGTGTTGCTACAGTGGATGGTCCAGACTGTTTCAGATACTAGAAATTAGTGCTCAGCTCAGACTTGGTTGCTTTAGAGCAAGAAGAGCTTATCAGTTAAGGTGGTTATCTCTAAATGGCATCATATTTTGCAGTCAAGTCATAACTCATATTCCTGCTATTTTTTTCACAGTTTAATAGCACCATTGTTTATCTCTTTGTGACTGCAGAGCTCTTGGTGCTTCTGTATTGTGGTTGATACTGTCAATTTCCTGTTTCATTGGAAAGCTCCTTAAATGGTTCAGAACTAACACTAAGCACCAATGGTTCTCCTTCTGCTTGTCTGCTTTCAGAGGAGCTGGCTTAAAACCTCCACATTTCCGGAGAACAGCAGTGAGGTTTTAACCACATGGATCTTTCCCTTAGTTTTGTGGGGGTTTTTTAAGCCTTTTGCTCCAGCTGCCACATATTGCTGAGAAATCTGAGACATTTTTGTTGGATATCTGAGTTTACTGCATCAGAATTTGATGAAAAGATTCGTTATGCGTAATTCAACCACACAGTCTCAGATGGTTACTATAAGATCATTTGAATACCACAGAATCAAACTTAGTCATACTATTACAAATAACTTTTAGAGCTTTCATATTGTTGCATGTAGTCATACTGCTTGAGTCACCTTTTCCATAAGTGAATTATTGCAGCTCTTGTGTTAAGCACATTTACTTGTTGAGAATTGTGTTTTCTTCGTTCCTCTGAGAAAGAAACAGATGAAGTTGGCACAGGACGTCTCCTTTGGTTTCAATTAACTTAGTCTTATTCTTAAGTATTGTACTTTTTTATGCACCTGAGACAAATTTCCTCAACTCCATGGCTTAAGGTAACAGTCACCTGATGTATCCATGCAGCACTGAGCTGTGAGGAGATACTGGTTTCATCTGGAGAACAACAGGGCTGTCAGCTCTGCTTGCTCTGCTATCCAGTTGTTACTGCTCTGCTGCTTCTGGTTTTGGAGCTAGCAGCTGCTCTGTTTGCTCAGGGAACTCTGACCTCTTTTCCAGTATGTGCTACAGATGGCCTGACTTCACTGTTTGCTGATGAAGGCTGTCTTCTTTCTTTTAATAATAGAGAAGTTTTTACAATTAATACATTTCAGTGACTGTCAGGTGACCACTATGCTGTGAGGCAAAGAGCAGGAGAGGGAGTTCACTTAGCTTGAGGGAACTACAGAACCTCACTGCAGGTCAGAGAATGGTTTGGGTTGGAAGATCATCTAGTTCCAACCCCCCTGCCATAGGCAGAGACACCTTTCACTAGACCACGTTGCTCAGAGCCCCATCCAACCTGGCTTTGGACACTTTCAGGGATGGGACATCCACAGCTTCTCTGGGCAACCTCTTCCAGTGCCTCACCACACTCAGTAAAGAATTTCTTCCTAATATTTAACCTAAACCATTCAGTTTAAAGCCTTTTTCCTTTGTCCTACCAATACATGCCCTTGCAGAAAGTCCCTCTCCATGTTTCTTGTAGGTCTCCTTTAGCTAAAGCAAGGCTGCTATA
Source organism: Sclerurus mexicanus (assembly GCA_013396755.1). Classification (NCBI taxonomy): domain Eukaryota; kingdom Metazoa; phylum Chordata; class Aves; order Passeriformes; family Furnariidae; genus Sclerurus; species Sclerurus mexicanus. The sequence goes on from VWZF01001378.1 coordinate 1,280,019, forward strand.
AGGTCTCCCTGCATAAATGACCATAACATTGTGTTGAACTTGCCCTGGACTCCTTGTGGGAGGCCCATGCTGGAGCAGGGTGCTGGCAGGGACCTGCAGCCTGTGGAGAGAGGAACCCAAGCTAGAGCAGGTTTTCCTGGTAGGCCCTGTGGGGGAGCCGTGCTGGAGCACCTTGTTCCTGAAGAACTGCACCCCATGGAAAAGTGATGCGTGGTATAGCAATTTGTGAAGAACTGTTGCCCGTGGGATGGACTCACGCCAGAGAGGTTTGTGGATTGTCTGTAGTGGGAGAGACCCCACGGGAAGCAGGAGAAGGACTCCTCTCCTTGAATAGCAGTGAAAACAAGTGACCACAACCCCCATTCGTGTCTCCCTGCACTGCTGGGGGGGGAGAAGGTAGAACTTGGAAGGAAGGAGAGGTGGGGAGAAAGTGTTTTGAAGATTATTTTACTTCTCACTCTTCTGCTCTGCACTTTAAGTCTGTTTTGCCCATGATGGTGATCAGTAAGTGATCTCTCCTGGCCCATATCCAACTCATGAATCCTTTGTTGTATTTTCTCTCCTCTCTTCAGTTACAGAGGGGAGTGAGAGGGCACCTGCAGTGGGTACCTGGTATCCATCCAGGATCAACTCATTACACTCAGACATAAAATCCTGCAGCAAAAGTGTTTTCTTTTAAAAACTAATAAATCCCACAGTATAAAATTGGCATAGGCAGTGGTTGTAACTGGTTTTTTAACCAGGAGAGATTTATGGTTGTTATTATTCACAAATTCAATGACAGAATGTTCTCAGGTTTGCCATAAGGCAAACCTCTGTGACCGGCTCAGGCACTGAAGAAGTGTAAGGTCAGCAAGTTAAGTGTGCCAGGATAGATCTGTATCTGGTATCTGACAGCTAAGTTGGCTCTCTTTCTTACCATGGGAGACAACATAGACATGATCGTGTTGAAATCTTTCTAGGATTGTAATGTGATCTGGTAGCAAACTGACAACACCACTTGGTCACATCTATACTGGCAAGACCAAGTACCTTCGAGGACTATCAGAATTATTTGCCACTGTAGACATGTCACTTCACATTTTGGTATAACTTCCTTTTCTGTTAAGCAAACTATTTATTGACTTAATGATTTTTAGGCTGTTTTTAGGTAATTTAGACCTATCCATTTTCTTAACAAGGTGTCATAAAAAGTCCTAGAATATATTTTCTTTTCCTGGCTGTATCAGTACCTAGAAAAAGTACCATATCAAGAGGCAAAATAATAAAGGACAATTTTGAGAAGCCAAACCTAGAAATAGGATGGAATCCGAGAAAGTGTGTCACTCACTAATTATGGAGAGGCTGTCTCTTAAAGTCATAATTAGCTCTCTACTATAGCATATTTTTCCTTTTTCCTTTCTCAAGGCACTTAAAGCTGCTCAAATAACTTTAAATGTTTTTCATGTGTGATTTTCTAATGATGTTTTAGGGGAATCAGTATAAGCTGGCCTGGTCTTCCAACTGTGGCTGCACATGTAGTGCCCTTAAGCCTGGCTTTCCACTGCAGCCAAAATGCCTTTCTTTAGCATTCCCCTCTCAACTGCAATCCATTATGCAGCAGGGCTGCAACTATTTAACTTTCTATGAAATCATTCACACCTGAACAAATGAGGCTGGATTTGTATGGTCCTTTGCTTAAGTCTTTATTACTTAAGTATGACTTAGGTATGGACTTTTCTTTGGATTACAAGCTAGATATACATCTCAGCATCTGCAGAAAGAAAAATATTGAAACTATTTAGTAACACCTTATACTAAGTTAAGTTCTTCATGATTCTTGCCACAGTAAACATGCATTCAGAATTCACATACTTTGACATTTCATTTACTAACTGATCAGGTCAAACCTTTAAGTATTAAAAAAAGAAAAAATTCAAGCCACCAATTCTATTTCTCTTTCTTTCATACCATTTGTATTTCAATATCATACTTATATACTAAACTCATTCACTTTTGCAGTTTAGCCACAGTTATTTTCCTTTTCAAGTCAGAACACAATGTCTGTGCAGTGCTGTTTGAAGAGGGACATACGCAACTGCATATTATGAAAAGACTTGCCAACACTGTCAGAGGCTCTGAGAAGGATTTACATTTGCACAGATGCAGAACGATTAATGGAACCCCACTGTTGTCCTCCCAGCTCTCTCAAACATATCTTCCTTTGGTAATAACTTAAAAAATATATCGAAATATATTGTCTTCTGCAGCTTGACAGCTCATGCTTTGCCTCCCTTATACACTGTTCTGGTGCTACAAAAATCCAGTGTGTCAGCTTGAAGGAAAGAGTTCCTAAAGGTATTTGCAGCATAGGGTAGATGTTGAATGATGTAGCTTGGGAGTGGTGATTAGCTGTGAAGAGTTTGAATTCTCCCAGTGGAAGGTCATTGCAAGCTAGTTATTCTCTTCCCCTAGTTGCCATTTGAATAGGAGGGTAAAATCCTTCTCCAGAAATGTTTTACTCAGCCCGGTATTTTCCTTGATGGCATAATTTTATGTCAAGACTGTAATATACGGTGTAGAGCAATATATATCCTAGAATAATTGCCCGTTGTACTGGTTTGGGCTGAAATAATTTTTTCCCTAGTAGCTTGTACAGGCTGTGTTTTTGAATTTAGTGTGAGAATAATTTGAGAACACACTGATGTTGTAGTTGTTGCTCAGCAGTCCTTACTCAAAATCCAGGACTTTTCAATGTTCTATGCTCAGCCACTGAGGAAGTGCACGAGAAACTGGGAGGGAACAGAGGTGGGACATCTGAGCTGAAGTGGACCAAGGGGTATTCTGTATCATAGAATGTCAGGCTCACTATATAAACTGGGACGTATTGGCCATGAGGGGTGGATGGCTGCTTAGGGATGGGATGGGCATTGGTCAGTGGGCAGTGAGCAGTTGTTTTGTGCATCATTTGATTTCTTGGGTTTTACTTTTTCCTCTGTTTTTGTTATATTCTTTGCATTACAATTATTATTATTGTTAATAATAATAATTTCAATTATTAAGTTGTTCTTATGTCAATCCATGTGTTTCACCTTTTCTCCCTGGTTCTCTTCCCCATCCCACCAGGAGGGAGTGAATGAGCAGCTGCGTGGTGCTCAGCTGCCAGCTGGCATTAACCCATGGCACCTGTTTAGTCAGCGTACCTACAGCTATGTGTTTGTCATTGTACTGATTGTATGATACTAAACTGGAGGAAAAGCAGGAAACCTCACTGCTCTTTTTCAGTTCTCCATGTGCTTACAAGAAATGCACAAGGCAGTTATAATTAGTATCATGACTCACTCAATACTAGTAACTGCAACTGTGCCCTCAAAGGAAATTACTTTTTCATACCCTTCAGTTCAATTCTGTTTTGTATTAATGGCCGTCTCCTTTTTCCTTATGTCTCTTCTTCCAGAACTCCAGAGCTGATGTTAAGAAGTGTCTTCTAGCAGGTGCGAGAGAGAAGACAAGTCAGACTTTGGGCCTCACCAATACTCTTCGAACTGTGCTTGCTTCCAGGAAAAAAAGAAGACAAAGCAGAACCAGCAGCTTCCAGAATTCTACTCCTTTTCTAGAAGATAAATATAAATCAATTGCACAAGAACATAGCTTGAATTCAGTTAAAGAAACTAAAGAAACCCTTGCTTTCTGAGATCTGTCCTGTTACGTCTGTTCCTGATTATAAGAGAATGAACTTCTGTGAACAATTAAGCAAGTGGCTTTAAAAGAAAACTGGAGAAGCAGAAGATGGTGAAGCACAGAGACATCTTGGGTAGATAAAAGATGAAGTGAACACTGAGTTGACTTTCGTATGCTTGGGCTTTCTGGTGTCCACTGAAGAGATGAAAAGCCAAAAAGAGTGAAAATAACTTTCTGATTTATAAATCCAAGATCTGCTTCATGTTCCTATCAGGAAGATATCAAAGAAAAAAGGACAATGGAGATCGAGGATAAGAACAGGTAAAAAAAAAAAAATAAGTCTTGAGAGAGTTTACTGTTAGGATGGCATGTTCTTGCTCAAATCCCCATATTTAGTAATTTAAAGAATGAGTTTGAAACCTGCCTAGTGCTTGTACAAAATTGTTTCTTTCAAAGGTGAAATTGATTTCTCAAGCTACACAGCTAATACATAGGTGCCAGGTTCTGTGGCATTTACTTGTGAATTTTCTCCACACAATTAATGAGAACTGCTTGAAAAAATTAATCATTCTTGTGAGTAATGGATTCATAGTCTAACTTTCAATTTACTTGTATGGTCTCCATTCACTAAAGCATTTTTCGAAAAGTGAAAGAGAAAGTTTACTTCCTGTACTTGCATAATGCTGAATTCAACATATTGTTTTACTGGGATGAATTTATAATCTTGTCAACAGCTAAAAAGCAGAGCAAGTTCTTTATACAAACAGTGTCAAAACAAATCTTATGAGATAAATGTTTATTTGTTGTAAATTACAACATGTTAAGTTGTAATTAGAAGTGTTCCTATTTGTAGTCAGTGGGCCTGCAGGAAGAGCAGAACAGCTTCCACCCTCCCCCTTGTGATCTGCAGAATCCCCACTGATGGGTATTTCTGCCTCTGCTTTTTCCTGTGTGTTAAGAAGAGGCTTTGCATTGTGTTAGACAGTTGTTAGCAACAGCTGACTACTCTTTCAGGGTATGTTCCATTGGACTTTTTTTATTTCAGTATTAGGCAATTAAAAAAAAAAACCCTCAAATTTTTGTACAGTATTTTACCTAGGCTTTAATATCAATATTGTACCTAGCTCTTTTTTAATGGTAGTCAAGTGTCGGTTTTCAAACTGGTGTGCCTCTGCAGGTGTTCTGTTCACCATCTCACTGTCCTTTAACTTTGCAGAAAACTCCCTTGACTTCTACATTTCCTGCTTCTCTTGCATCCAAATATGCAGAGCTATGCCAGGGTCATACTATGTCTGTTTTGTCACACTGACAGAGATGTAAACAATAACTATGGCATTTACAAAAGCATCCTGCTCCCAGCTAATGAAATTTTTGCCAGGTACTTCACTAAAAGCAGTTAGGATGTCTTTGTCTTATCCTTGCTGAAGCTACAAGGTAGCACACACTCAATGCTGAAGATACAAGGTAGCACACACTCAATGCTGAAGATACCACTGCTGCCTTAGGCTTTGTGTTTCAGCTCCGTCAAACTGAGCCAAATTAACTCACACAATTCAAATAGTAAGAGTTTGTTAAATTGGGACATAACATCAGAACTGGGATTAGGGGTGATGATAGAAGAAGTTCCACCAGTAAATTGGAAAGAGGAGTGAAATGCAGTGGGGCTGCAGGAAGTCTGGAAGTACTTGATGTCTTACCCCATGCTACTTTATGCAGGACAGGACATGGAAACACAGCCTCTGATTCCCAATGAACGATGCTGCAAGTCTTGTGTGTGAGCTGGTGTTTGGAGGAGTATTTACTTGTAGCTATTACAGCTGTGTGACTGGACTTGTCACACAACCCAGGAATCCCTTTCACTTCTCTGTGTTTTCCCAGAAGGGGATGCCCTGTGTTTTGTTCTTCCCCTTTTCCTCCCTTCTTCTCACTTGGCCTTATGTATGGCTCATGTGTCCTCTTCTGTGCCACCTGTCCTGTTTTCTGAAGGTAAATTGTTCCTTGTATTTCTGTATGGAACCCTGTTGTGAGGGAGAGAGAACTCTTTACAGAGGTTGAGAAGATCTAGGGTTATCCGATATAGGGACACTTGCAGAGGGGCTTGAAGTTGATACCTCATAACTTAAGAAAACTTATTTTATTTCCTTCTGTTTGATATTCTAATGTTTTTTGTATACATAGGGCTTTGTTCACTGATGCCTAGAAAATATTATGAAACTTTGGAGCATGATTAGATGCAGTATTCAGAAACAATAGGGATCAACAAATACTTCTTAAAATGTTTAATGCATGTGTAATCTGGGGCCTTTTTAATTATTGAGTGAATTTTCTTCTGTTATGTGGAAAGATAATCACTTCATTAAGCACTCTGGAATTAAAATAAGAAAAATATCTTAAGGTAGTATGGGAAAAAACTCACCTTTGATAATCTGATGACTGTGTGTCCTAAATGGAAGCAAAAAACCTAGGCCTGGATTCATGAAGGTGTTTAGAAACCTACATTAGGCACTGAAATCAATTTGAAAATTTAGGCTTTGCATTTTTGATGTTTCAAGGTTAAAGTGGGTGTTCTAAATCTAGCCCTTTTATTGGCACCAAAGGACGAAAGAAAATACCGCCGGTAATTTAACATATTGCTTATTAAAAAATGTATGCCAACAGCAGCTCTTGCAACACTGTAATCCCTCAATGCAATTCTCTAAAGAGCAATTGAGGAGTTTATTTTTATCATTTGGTTTAATCTTTTGCATAATTTGAAATGCCAAGCATGGTATTTTGTTATTTCCACCATCTGGGATCAAAAACTCTGTGATTCTTAGCAATTCAGATTTGTGGAGTAATGGTTACTGCGCTATAGTTAAGAGTAAGGTTAGGCACTCTCTTCAAGGACTTAGCTTAAAGTAGTCTTTTCCTAGAAGTGGGTCTAAGAGGAAATTTGACTTCAGCATTTCAGATTTTGAAACCCCATCATTTATTTCTGCCTTCTTGCTTTGTTCTTTATTTGTAAAGAATAAACTGAAAAAAGTTTTATAGGTCTTTTAAGTACTTTCCATTGGCTTAGTGCCATTAAGGAGTTTGCTTGAACGTTAAATCAAGTATCTGAGAGATCAAAATCATTAGATGAAAATAATGTCTGTTTCTGGCCTCAGTGCCCCTAAAACTTTTGCTTGTTTTTAGCAGTGTTCAAAAGTATCCTGCTCTGTTGATATTTGACATTTAGAAACACATCAGCTTGAAAAAGGAGTAAGATACTTTCCTCCAGTTCTTTAATGTTTGACTAAGCCATGATCATACAGATATTTTGCTTACAAGCTGCCCATAATGGTTTCACTTGAGGAGTGCAGAGTAGGCGAATTGATTTAAACTTACTGCAACAATCTAAAATACAATACTTTCATCAAATTACTTAATTTGTGCAATAGATTTTAGGGAAAAAGCTAGATATTTTGTTTGAATCAAACACTTTAAAGGCCAGAGGGTTTTGTGAGTTTTTTGATCCTTTGAACTAGATAGGGCTCTTAATTCTATTTTAGTGAATTCTTTTAATAAAAAATTTACTTGCTTTCTGTTAATGGAGCTAAATCAGAAAACCATCTAGTAAGGGGGGGCTTGCTAATAACTAGTGCATGTGTCATCAACACATGGTAGGTTTACTCTCAAACTTCTTGAAAAGACATTAGTAAGCACAGGTAAAGTGAGCTCCTGGCAGTGACTCTGGACCAGTGCAAGCCGTAACTTTTGAGTGTCCAGAAATACATACAACGTGATGTTTAGAACATCTGTTGTTAATATTGAAGGGATTGATTTAAGAATGAAGGTAAGCGCTTGCTGTGTCATGGAAGTTTTGCTTTTATGTTTGGTGTGCACTGTCTCAAACCTAGACGTAGTTGTTGAGTCACTGCTACTTGCTGCCAGCACTGCAGAATGCCACTTGCTGTGCTGGAGCCACTCTGCTGCAATGGGTTTCCTCTGGCATTACTGCCCTCGTTATGTTTGCTTCTTATCACACTGCACACCCCTTTTTGCAGGCTCCGTTCCATCATTCTAAGCACACTGACAAGGAAGGAAGGGACTTGCATCCATTTTTTTTCTGCTACTGCAGGCTTATTTTAAACAATTGGAAATACGAGGTGACCGCAACACAGAATTTTCAAGGAAATGTCACTATGAAAATGGCTTTAATTTAATTTTATAAAAATACTTCAATGTTGCAGAGACTCTTTCAATTTTTTTAATTTTTTAATTGTGTGTGTCCCTACTTGTATGGGTTATACAACTTCATTCTGAAACAAACAGAACTTTTGTTTATAGCCACAGGAGAATTTTCCATACATGTGTTTAAATCTAAATGCTCTTCCGCCTTGAAAAGGGGTTATAAAAATGTTACTAATAGGAATTTCTATAGATCATATTAAAAATTATCAAATCAGTCCCAATCCTTTTATATTTAAAAGTTGATGGTTTTGTCTAACTACCACAGCTCCCAAATCCCTAACTAATAAGGTCAAATTAATTTTTTTTAGCACTGTCACATAAAATCATTATTAGTAGTTCTGCATAACAAATTTGTACATGATACATTTAACTTCACTAGAATTACTCAGCTTTCATAGTTCTGTTTTCTAAAGGGATAAGTGACACTAAAACAAACAAATTGTTTTTGTTGTTGCAAAAATTTGCAAACTGGAACATGTAGTTTTTGTTTCAGTCAGATAGAGTAACTTGTATATAGTAATTTTTCTAGGATATTTTTATTTAAATACCAAGAAAAAATAAGGTTTATAAAGGTCACTGTCATAAGCTGTAAAAAGACAGACTCTGGTAATAGCAAACGGGATATGTATAAATTACTTTGTAATAAAAAAGACATTTGTATTCTACTTTCCTTGCTAGATGAATGGCCAGGATGTTAATGATAGAAATCAACATTGTAATTAAGGAGTGGCTTTAAATTCCAATTAAGTTTCTGTAAACAAGTTGCTACTGGAACTGTACTTGTACTTCTACGCTCTTCTCTTTTGCTGTAGACTTTGAGAAGAGCTCATTTGCCCCCATTCTTTGGATCTGGTATCAGTACTGGTGATCATTTTCCTTATCTTTATTACTGAAATAAACAAATTCTCTTGTTAGGAGAGGGTGCCATGCAATCGGTAATTTGAAATTTTGGCATCACTGAAATCAGTAGGAGTCTTGCTATCATTGACAGCAACATCCAGCTGTTGGAATGGCACTCCAGGGAAGGGGCCAGAGTTCTAAAGGGGCATAGCATATCTAAACATCTTAACAGTCTTTGGCCCTTGTCTGTTCTGCCTGTGGAGAGTTGTACTAAGTTTGTGAACCACGCCTGACCATTTTTCTTAAGACTGGTAGTAGTTACAGGTCAAAACTCTGCCAAGGAGAAAGACAACAGTTAAACGGTGTGGGTGGTCAAAGGGCAACTTAGGAACACATGCCATAGTCATTCTGATTTTTTTTTAATACAGCAGTACTAAGAGGAGGATCCACCTGGATGGGCAGCAAAAAATACAGACCAAAGACTGAAATTATTAGAAAATAAAAACAGAGTAAAAAACACTATAAAGGAGAGGCAAATGAAAAATGTCCCATAGTAAATGAAAATGGGATATTCAATCCTGACAGTATGAAACAAATAGTCCCCCTTGTAAAAAGGGGATCAGATTTATGAGGAGAACAGGCATGGATAATTTTCAATGACTCTGGAGTCCAACTTCCTTGCCCAGAACCGTGAACCTCCAGTTCTCTATCAACAGTTCTTTCCAACTTTCCCCCCTCTACTACAGAGGTCACATACTAGACAGAATCTGTAATACACAAAGTTTTTTTCCCCTCTAATATTACTGTTAAATCATCACAGGACATAATTTGTGAGTATTGTCTTGTCGTGTGATATGACATAGACTGGGGGACTTCAGCCTATCACTGATAGCAGGATTGTCTGTGCCCCTGAATGTGTCCCACCATTTGAGAAGTTTCTCATGGAGAGGTGGCTGTTAGTTGAGACAGCTCTGTTTCCCTCCTGGGTCCCATTCAAACCATTGTACATGCTTCATAAAATGATAAATCACTCCTGTGAACCCAGGCAGAGAAGAGGAATTAGATTTTGCCAGTGTGGCTTGGAGACAACTCGTCTGGAGACTATTTTAGTAGCTGATATGGATGAAACTGCATTAGGTTTAACTCCTTCTATCTTGCCCCATCATCCACATTTTTGCTACACCCTACTGCAGGTATACAAGACATGAAAAGATGAACAGCAACAGATTAAAAGGCAGCCTTCTCATTCCTTCAGTATGAAAAATTCTGTGATGATAAATTCTGAAGAGGATGTTAACAAAATGGAAAGTTAAAAAGATGAAATGATAGAAAAATGAACAAAGTCTTAAGCAAAAGCAAAGAGAACCATCTTGGTTATGTTAAAATAGTTTTTGTGTTATTTCTGGCAAAAGCAGGATCAGACCCACAAAACTTCTAACATTTTCATATAATCCTGTATATAAAAATATTGCCAATAAATGAAATCAGATGTTGCAGTACTGACAAAACTGCCTGCCTAGACACCGTGTTGGATCCTGATCCACCTGACTTTTGTGGGTTTTTTAAGCTTCCTTCAATTTTAGTGGACTCATGTTTTTTCTTAGCTTGATACACTTTCTGAAACCAGGTTCATTCTGTATTTTCCCCCTTTCACAGAAACTGTTACCTTTGGCTGCCAAGTAGCAATTTTAACTCCTGTCACTGAATAGAGTCATAAGTGTTTTAGTTTAGTCAGGACATTAGAATGAAATGGAACTGTTGGCTGGAGTTCTGTAGTCCATCTTTTTGCTCAGAGTAGGAGGATCACCAATATTGATTCAGGTCAGTCATGGCTAAGCCTTGAAATATCCCAATGAAACATGTTTCTAGGCAATCCATGCCAGTACTGAGCTTTTCTCCTAGAGGCAGGATTTTTTCTGCTCTCTCATGTGAACCTCCCAAGCTACAGTTTGCTGCTGTTGCCATTGTCCTTCGTTAGTCTGGCACTATGAAGAAGAGCTCAGTTCCACTGCCTTTGTAACTGCCCTTCAGGTATATGAAGGATGTTACAGTATGGCACCTTAAACTTCTCATCAGACTAAACAAGCCCAACTTCCCCTTGTAGGTCACATGCTGGGCCCCTGGCCATGTTAGTAGTCCTCTGCCTGGGATGGGGAACTGAGAAAGCCCAAATCACCACATTCTGATTGCAGTGTCCTAGATCCAGCCTCATCAGCCCTGGGCAGGGGCTCACTTTCCTTGATCTGCAGGTCATTCTCCTAGAGAGAGCACACTGAATGCCTCATGTTCAGCCCGGTACCCTTCAGCTCCTTGGGAGCAGGGCTGCTGCTCAGCCCATCACTGATGCACAGCCCACGGTCTCAGGCGCAGACCTTGCACACGATGGACCAAGGTGTTTCTGCTGGCCTCCTCCACAAGTGTCTCAAGGTGCCCTCTTAACTCAGTGGGAGCACAGGCAGGCTAAGGCTCCGTCTTCAGGAGGGAGAGCACTTCCCTTAACTCTTGAACGGTACGAGGATTTACCATACACCCTCTGAGATTAGGGCAGGTCTCCGACAGAGAGCAGAACAAGCACGTTTCCTTCGGCGTTGCGCTGGGAATTACGCGAAGCACCAGCGTGCCCGCCCGCCGAAGGAGGGAGGGAGGGAGGGATNGCAGGCTGGCCCGGGTGACCGTCCTCCATGACTGCCTGGGCTGCAGGACCTTCGAGCTGCCGCCGAGCGCGGCCGTGGGGGCCGTGAAGCGGCGGCTGGAGGCGGAGGCCGGGCTGCCCGCCGCCGAGCAGCGCCTGTGGCACCGCGGCAGGGAGGTGAGTGCCGCCCCGGGCGCGGGGACCGAGGGACGGAGGGAGGGACCGAAGGAGGGAGGGAGGGATGGAGGGATGCGGCGCCTCTCGCACTGCGGGCAGCGCCCGCCCGGCTGGTGCCCCTGCCCTGCCGGGGCCGCCGGTCTCTGCAGGGAGGCAGGGATGCTGGAGAAGCAGCTGAGCCTCGTACCGCTCTTCCATATACCGCTATTCCCAGCTTCCATTATCCGACTTCTTGTGACGACTTACTTTCCGCCCCCTTCCCCCCCGCCTTGACATCACCCAAGTGTTTTATTCTTATTTGGGGAGAAAGGGGTGTTTGTTGAGGAGAGGAGAAATTTCACCTNGCTGCAGTGGCGCCTCCGGCTCTCAGCCGCAGCCACGGCCGCCGCCTTCCCCGTCCCCGGGCCCGCGGGGAGCCGGGACCCCGCTCCGGCGGGNGGCGCGGGGACCGAGGGACGGAGGGAGGGACCGAAGGAGGGAGGGAGGGATGGAGGGATGCGGCGCCTCTCGCACTGCGGGCAGCGCCCGCCCGGCTGGTGCCCCTGCCCTGCCGGGGCCGCCGGTCTCTGCAGGGAGGCAGGGATGCTGGAGAAGCAGCTGAGCCTCGTACCGCTCTTCCATATACCGCTATTCCCAGCTTCCATTATCCGACTTCTTGTGACGACTTACTTTCCGCCCCCTTCCCCCCCGCCTTGACATCACCCAAGTGTTTTATTCTTATTTGGGGAGAAAGGGGTGTTTGTTGAGGAGAGGAGAAATTTCACCTGAGAGCGCGGATGTGCTTGTTTTGCCTGCCCGTCAGTCCGGTCGGTTTCAATAGCAGGGTGGACATCGCTGGGAGAGGAAACTGACAAGTTAAAAATTGAGGTCTGGATACAGCAGAGAGGGGAAAGTAAATGAATGAATGACCTTGTTGTGCTGAAGGCATCGGCCTGATGTCAGCATTTCAGTAGTGCTCGGCACACTTCTAGCCATGCTCTGGGGAAATGGAAACTTGGAGGTGGTGGGATGGGATGAGTAGAGGCAAGAAAGGAAGAGAGATGAGGTTGGAAATTAGTGCTAAATAGGGCAAGGGGACTTGCAGATGATAGAGAGGGTTCCAGGGAGGTCTTATTGTGACCTTTCAATATATAAAGAAGGCTTATAAGAAAGATGGAGAGAGACTTTCTATCAGGCCTGTAGTGACAGGACAGGGGATAATGGCTTTAAACTGGAAGAGGGTAGGTTTAGATTTGGCATGAGGAAAAAAAATTCTTAGGATGAGGGTGATACGACACAAAGAGGTCACCTAGAAAAGCTGTGGATGCCCAGTCATTGAAAATGTTCAAGGCCAGGTGGGACACAGCTTTGAGAGATCTGATCTAGTTCCTGTTGATGAGGGGTAGGGTGTTGGATCTTCAGAGGTCCCATGCCAACCCCAACCATTCTGTGATACAAGGAAAGATAGAGATGTTAAATGTATTACTCAGGAAGCTTTTAAGAACCTACATGGGAATACAAGTAGTCTTTGAGGTCTCAAGTTTGAAACAATCTGCCTGTGTAGTTTATCTTTAGTTTTCTTGCCTGGTTTTGTGTGTCCTTGATTTTGTTCTCCCCAGGCCTTCCAGTTTATGGAAGAAGAAGTCTGTATTGCTTTCTAAAATTTGTCTGGAAGAGAAGATTTAACTGGCACAGAAAACTTAGCTTTTGCAGGGAACAGTCAGTAGTAGCAGACTGTAGTAGCTATTCCTATTCTTTTTTTTTTTTTAAATAATAAATTTGAATATATATGGTAATACGTATTCTGTACTGTAGCAAATTCGAAAATCCTTTATAAACTTTTGGACTCCTATTTATTGGGATCAAATTATTTTTTAAAATTTCTGAGTAGTAGAATATTCATCAGTAAATCTTTTATTTCGTTTGAAACTGCCATGTGCAATTTGCAGGTGTTAAGTAAATTCCAGTATCTCTTTCTTGCATAGCTCCTGACAGTGGTAAACTGTTAATTTTAATCTATCCAATGTCCTAGTGAGTTACAGCATTTTGTCAGTTGTTTTTTATTTTAGTGAGTCCTGAGTAGCTGGTATGTCAGCAATTTTATGTCTTGAGACAAGATCAGCTCAAGTAGAACATTTTTTTAGAAACTTACAATAAACATATGGTTGTTGTAAGCACTATTTAAAACAAGTGTAAATAAAAAATATTTATTTTCTTGCTAGTGTTGTTAAATAATGACTACATACTGTGGACTAGGACTGACTTTTGCTTATTAAATGTAGTTGGATTGTGAGCATCTCCATCTGCATACACACCAATTGCTTTCTAGTGATTTGTTTTTACCCATCGAAGTGAGGCAATAGTCCCAAACTTTGCTATAAATTGAGGCTAATATAATGATACAATTTCACTTAATAAATTTTTAATACAGTTTGCTATAAATGGAAACCAGTATGAATTGGCTACGTTTCTAATTAGCACAGCACAGTTTCCAATTCTGCATTTGTCGTTGTGCATGCAGGATAACGTACGTCATGTGTGACTATTTTAGCAACACTTCATATATGACTGGGACATATATGATACAAAATTAGAATTGCAATAGAACCATTGTGTGCTGTGATTACATAGTAGTTTTCCCAATGGCTGCTAAGGAAGGAAGGCATTGCTTAGTGTGCCTCAGTTTCTCTGTGATGTTCCTGGTCGGTGCATTGGATGTTGGACTAGGTGAGTTTCAGTGGTCCCTTTAACCTTAACCATTCGTGTAGAAGTAATGGGAAGATGTGGCTGTCGCATTCTTCAGGAGTGTTTCTGTGAGATTTGTCTCTACACGTTGTGTATTGCTGGCTGCCCTGAGCTGATATTGCTTAGTTTAAAAACCCCTATGAAATTGCATGCCCATATGTACTTTTGGAGTACACAGACTATGTACTTCCTGTGTATATTTATTTTCTTTATGGGCAAGCACCTTAGAACAATAACTGCTTTATTTGTATGCTTCCAGAACTTCCCAGAACACAAAACTTTTTCAAATGTAAAATCAGGAGGCCGTGGCTTGCTCTTGGCATGCTTCTATAGCCATTTTTTCCCACCTGATTTGGTTTGGTCCTGTTACTAACAAACTGAAACTTCTGGTCAAGATATGTCTTATTGTTGATTTCAGTTGTCTGATAGTGTCAAGATTGTGGATCTTCAGAAGTCGCAAAATCAAGTTTTTCTGAAGCTTCAGTCAAAAGGGTTGAAAGGAGGAGGTATGTAAAGTATTTGTGTTTATAAACTGAAATTTCAAAGTGTTTTCTAATACAATATGGAGTTAATTGAAATTTTTGTCTTCTTTAAGTGGGAAGCAATTATTCTTCTTGTAAGTCCTAGGTGTGTCACTTGTTATTTTCATTCTGCTCCAGGAAAATTAAACTTCTCTTTATAAATATCTTGGTGTTTAAATTTTTTTCTTTGTGAAGTGTAGAATTTAGATTATTGCTGTCCTTTGGAATCAATAAGACTTGCCTTTCAGCAGTGTAGTAGCTGCCTTGTCTCATATAACATAAGCTGAATACTTGAAAGCAAATCAGATACTGAAAGTGTATCTTTTCAGCAATGACCATGTAAAAATTATAACACTGGTAAAAAGCTCTTGATTTCTTCTGTAGTTTTAGGGTTTTTTTCTCAATTGTTTGTTTTTCTTTTGATTCTGTATGTTTAGTTACATTTTTATTAAAAACACCCTGCAGGTGTATCTGTTTGTATGGTATCTTCATACTCCAATATCTTCAGAAATGCTCCAATTAAAACCTATAATGATTATTTTACTTGACTGCTAGCATTAATATTCTTCTAACAATAACTTTATTGTAAGGGAATTAAACAAATGCTAATAGGTTGGCAGAGTGAAGAAAGCCCTTCTTTTCAGGCAGATATTTTATTTGGTGTCAAAAAACGTTGTAATTCTTAGCCTGTGCAAGCCATGAATGTACTGGATTATGGTCTTCTAGTGTCAGAGGGAAGTTTGTTTATCAGCCAGAAGTTGATGTTCTCAGTCTCTAGAAGCTGAAGTGATTAGAGAACACTTAATGAAAATGGACCTTATGGTTCTATGACATCAAGCATTTTTCTTTCTGTCATTCTTGACTGTTTGCTCTGATAATGCTTTGTGGTGATAGACTAAATTAAGTGTTTTGTTTTCTGCTCAGAGCTGTTTTTTGCCATGCAAGTAAGTATATGGAGAATATAGTATAGTAGCCCTAAGAAATCTTTCATGGGAAAGAAAAACTGTTGCTGTTTTATGTGCCAGGGAATGGAGTATTTGGCTGTGAGATTTTCTTGGAGATATCACTGTAAGCAGTCTGTGTCTAGATAAAGTGCTTAACTTTTTCTGGCCCACAATTCTGATGTAAGACAATTTAAAAGATCTGAAGGCTTTAGTATCAGCCTCTTGTATTTATTCTGGAATCTTGCAGTTCAGAGATTTTTCCCTACAGCAGATGAATCAAGAAAGGCCCTGAATTTCTAACTTGGAAGTGTATGGTCAGTAGGGCCAAGCACATTGGTTGCTGAACTGCTCTGAAGATCACCCACATCCCCTTTGTGTTCACTCATCACTGGTAACTATCAAGTAATACATAATCTTTTCATATGATCACAGAATAATTCATGTTGGAAGGGACATCAGGAGGTCTCTGCTCCAGGATTGATCTGGTTGAGTTTGGAAAACCTCAAAGAATCGAGGCTGCACAGATTCTCCAGGCTCCTGTTCCAGTGCTTGAATGCCCTTATAGTGGAAAGAGTTTATCATTTGAATTTGTGGAACTACTTTTGTGTTAAATATGACCAGCTCTAGTACTCAAGAAAAATCAGTTTATCCTTTGATAGGATGCAGTAAATCATGATCTCTAGCCAGAGTAATTGTTGTGACATGCATAGAGCAGCTCTGCTCTTAGGTGTAAAGAGAACAAAATCTGTGTTCAGTCCTGTCACTTGAAAGTTACTTGTCTGTTTTTGTGGTTCCCATGGTGAAATGTGTTGTTTAAACATTTCCTGCCTGCCCAGCTTAGACTAAAACAAGATCAGTTTCTTGTTTTTAGATAATTTCTACTAAGAAACACCCAGACTTTCCTAGTGTTTATCAGTTCACTTTATTTTCAAAGTTTGCATGTTGCATGGTGACTTTCATATACTTATGCATACTGTAAAAATAAGGAAAGTTATAAAATACTTCACACATTTTCAGCTGTGAGTTGCAATTTCTTGCATTTTTTTCAATTGATGCTCTTAAGTTACCTTAAATAAGAGTAACACAAGAAAATTTTGAAGTAAAAATGTTTAATGTTTTTACTTGATGCTTTCTCAGCAAATAGAACTCTTAGCTGTCCCCTTTCTTCCACATTGCTTTTTTTCCTAGTGTTTAATTCCAGAATATACATAATATGTGTGTGTTTGAATCTGTGTTCTTCATAACACACATATATGGAGAAAGGAGGCAGAGAGAGAGAATAATTACTTGTTAATAACTTTAAAAGGAAGTATTAGATGGGACATCATTAGATGCTTTCCTCGTGGGGATTGCATCATTGCTATTTGTTTGAAGCACATGTTTTAGAGGTTTGGTTTAGGGACCTGCTCTTTAGTCTCAGACTGGAGTTTGAATTGAAGAGTAGTGAGTTTTTCATTTTGTGATAGACTTTTTCTCTCAGAGCAGACGTTCATAATGGTTGGACTCTTTTCCCTCAGGGGTTAAGCCCAGGCAACTCCAAAGCTAGCAACAGGCACATTCCCATGGTGTGTCAGAATGGGAAGAGTACGCTAGACCCAAAATGTTCTGTGCCTGTGTGTAGCTGTCAGTAGGGATCATCACTGGATATAAAAAAGTGAGAGCCACTGCTGCCCTGGAATACTGTCCTGCTACCTAAAAGTAGTAGTCCTTTAGAAATTGCTACCTTTGAACATCAAGTAGTTAGAGTTGTGGTATAACTGTTCCGAAGACTTAGCCCCCAAATTTATTTCATCTAGGTATGTTTACCATCACCATCAAGACTGCTATCTTAATTTTTTTAGTAAAAAGATTTTAAATATAGTTTTTTCACAGTTGGTTTTGGAAAGACAAGATTTTACAGTAACTGGCCTTGAGTTAATTTAAAGAAATTACATAAGTTCCCAGTAATTGTTTAGTATTGTTTTAAAATCTGAAACTAAGTGCATAGTAGCATAATACACAGGGGTTTTTAAATTTTATTTTATTTGTTTAATTTTAGGTCGTTTTGGACAAACAACTCCACCACTTGTTGATTTTCTTAAGGATATATTAAGGAGATACCCAGAGGGAGGACAGATTCTTAAGGTATACAACAAATGGTATTTTTGGGAGTCATTTAATATGCATGACTTAATACAGCTGAATGCGTTCCAGCAAATCTTGCAGTTTAAGTCATTAGAGTATAGGAGATACATGTTTCTAGTATATGAGATACATGTTTCCATTTCTGTGGTCAAGGCAAAGCAAGTCCTGTGTTTTGTTGATTTGTTTTTTTTTTAATGTTTCTGAGTTTTCTTGTTGCAGATGCCATTGTAATTTATATAAAAAAATTGAGATAAAATGCAGATGTAATTAAATTGGAGAGTTCACGATGCCTTCACGTGAGAAAGCTTTCTCACACTGGAAATGGGAACATTGATTTAAGCACTAAAAACTGTATCAGTGCATAGGATGGTGAACTGGTGGAGGGGAGTTTACCTCACTTTACTTTAGGCATCACCTCTCTTGTAAAGAAGGGCTGAGGGAGTCAGGGTGGTTCAGCTTGGAGAAGAGAAGGCTCTCATGAGACCTTGTTGTGACCTTTCAACATTCAAAGGGGTTTTATAAGAGAGATGGAGAGAGACTTTCTACCAAGGCCTGTAGTGACAGGACAAGGCACAATGGTTTTACGATGAAAGAGAATTGGTGTAGATTAATAAGGAAGATGTTTTTTATTAGGAAGAGGGTGGTGAGACACTGGAAGCGGGTGCCTAGAGAAGTTGTGAATGTCCCATCCCTGGAAGTGTTCAAGGCCAAATCTAGTGGGTGGTATCCTTGCCCATGGTGAGGGAGTTGCAACTAGATGATTTCTCATTTTATGATTATATGGTCTGCAAAAGTACAGATAATTCTAAACTTGTTAAGTCCCTCTGTGGGAAACTCTGGGACCTGTAGAAATAGTTTGTGTGATTTATCATAGCTTCCTATGCTAATGTCTACAAATGACAGTTTGATTTTTTTGCCTTTTTTAAAAAGCATCTGAAGTGATTAGTTCACAGTTGCATGTTAAACTTCTTATCCTGCATGATTCATCACATGGGTGGTAGGAACTTAATTTCCTTAGTGTATGGAAATACTGTTTTAACTAATGGGATTTGGTACAGGTATATCTGTCTTTCTATACACACATACAAAGCACACAAATGCAAATATGGACAGATGATGACAGTTCCTGATATCTCTTGTCTTCTTTGCAGCCATGGAACTAGAAGCTGATTATGTTTAGTGGGAATGCCTAAGATAAGCGTATCTTCAATTCAGTTTCAGCAGACTGCTTCCTGGATATGTTCTGAGCAGTGTCTGTGCATAGGATGGGTGCTTGCATTTTTGTTGCATCTCAATACTAGTTGCATCTGTAAGATGCATTTGAATTATGTAAGGTTAAGAACTTCTCAACAATTTAAACCCAAATTTTCATTCCAATGTGAAGAAATAAGATAATGTCTTTAAAAATCAGATAAATAAATCTAAAAATAGAAATGATACTATTTTCATGGTTTACCGTTTAGAGGTAAAAGATTGTTAGGGAGAGATTACTACTGGGAATTTTGCTGATACCTTAAAATTTATTTTATTGTTTCGATTCTTCAGATACAATGCTGTTACAGTGAATGTACCAGATACTCTGTGTGTCACAGCATGAATGCAAGTCTGACTACATGGTGGTTTTCATACTTAGTATATTTCTGGAGACTGTGAGCTGTCTTTCTGTATCTTCATTAATGATTGCCATGATTGTTCTTTTATAAGTAGAAGAATTGCATGGGTTTTGTAATTAAATACTATGTAGAGATTCTTTAAATATTTATTATTTATATTGAACTGTGGGTGTATTTCTTGCCATCTCATAATGATTCAAAATTATGTAGAAGTGACAATATAAACAATAAACAATATATTTTAGTTAGTTATGTGATACACATTATAGACTGAACATGCTGTCACAAACTGTAAAATCAAAGGGTTATAGTTTTGAAACCAGTATTAGATAACAGTGAACTTCTTTTATTCTCAACAGCCTATTTGAATGCAACCTAATCTGAAATACCTACTGCTAGTTGATGCAGTTTTTTAAGTAAAGGTTCATCTTGCTATGGAGTCTTTTATGAATAACTGAATGAAATTTTTGGTGTACAAATGCATTGCATGTGATATATCTATATAGCTTTTCAATTCTGCTGAAATACTTCCTTATACCAAGCTTGCATATAGCCACATAAACGTACACCTAAGTGTACATGTGTGTTTATGTGTGGAGCCCTGATACATTGTGATGATTCAGTGTAAACAGAGCATTGTGTGAAGCTGTAATTCTGTAGGTATTTATAATCACACTTAGGTGTCTGCTATTGATGAAAATAGGACCGGGTGAGCATATTTTGTTTGTAGTCGTGTTTACAAAACTAGTTTACTGGCATTTTAGTTTTCCATAGCTGTCACCATCACTAATACTATTTAACAAATGCTCAGTCTTAATATAAGCCTCTTTCCAGTCTGTGGGCTTCATTTGACAGATGAGCTGGTCTGTTGGTTCATGACCTGGAGACTTACTGGTTAGAACTGTTTTGCAGCCCTTTGCTAGAGGGGTTTTAGAAATGAGCACCGTGGTTTTTCAATGGTTGGTTCATGCTGTGAAATGTTAAATTGAACAAAATTCAGTTGATATGAAGAAGAGTGCTGTGTATTGCCTTTTTATGACTTGTTGCCTCACTGTTGTTGTGTAGCTGTTTGTGTGGGCTGAACAGTGAACTTCGATTAAAAAATATCTTTTTTTCTTCTCACATATTGCATTGTTTTGAGACTTGCACAGCTCTCATTCAGGATAATATAGTAGTAACAGCTTCGTAGCTTCTCAGCTTTGTAACTGCTTGTGTGTGGTATTTGAGCTCCAAATTCAAATCACATTTATTGTATTTGTCTGAATATTCATTTTCTAATGAAGCCTATTCTCATTCAGATAAACTGGATAAAATTATTTTGGTTGAAAAGTATGAAAACAATTACACTTGAGACAATTGCTTACTATTTTCTATTGATTAAATTTGAAAGCCATTGCTAGAATATGTACAACATTAATGCATCATACGTTGTTTTGATTTTTTTTTTTTTTTCCCTACCTCAGGAACTGATACAAAATGCAGAAGATGCTGGTGCCACAGAGGTTAGGTTTTTATATGATGAAACTCAGTATGGAACAGAAACTTTATGGTCTAAGGATATGGCACAATATCAGGGTAAATATAATTTTTATTAAATTTGGCCATTATTCTTCAATATGCATGTCAGCTGTAGTCAGCTGTCCTGGCTGTGTCCCCTCTCAGCTCCTTATGCACCCCCAGCCCGCTTGCTGTTTGGGTCGAATAAGAAGCAGAAAAGACCTTGGCTTAGTGATAACTAAAATGGCCTTGTGTTATCAGCAGCACAAATCCAAAACACAGCCTCCAACTACTGTGAAGAACATTAACTCTATCCCAGCCCAAACTAGCACACCAATTCTTAATGTAAAGATGACCCTAGCCCCTGACATTTCAGCATTCTCTGGACAGTTCTGTTTTCTTCCCCATCTCTTATTCTGTCACCCTGATACCAAACTCTCTTCCATTCTGCCTCTATACTACAAATTCAGTTTCTTGTAACTTCAAGGTTTTCATATCATCTAATATGGCTTTTTGTGATAAAGGTCAGTTATGTATTTATCAAACAATTAGTTTGTATAATCCTCCCAGAAGGCACTCTGTTGTGATTTGAAGATTTCAGTGATGGATGATCCACTACTACTTGTGCTTTGCTTTTCTCAGTTGTTAATCAGCCCTGTTATATCTTCTAATTTGAATTTGTCTGTCTTAATTTCCAGATACAGGTTGTTATTATATCTTGCCATGTATGCCTTTCCAGTGAAAATATTAGTAGTCTGTGTTAGTACATTTTTCAGACATCTTTTGATAGACTGAACAGATTGAGTTTAAGCCTTGCACCACATGACACTTCTTTCAGAAGTTTTGTTGTTTTCTGCTTTCTGTTCAGTTTTTCAGAATCATTCTTTTAAAATGGGGACACCAGAATTAAATACCACATCAGAATATAAATCTTAAGTACCATACACAGAGGTAAACTCATCTCTTTGTTTTTGCTTTTGCTGTTACTTTATACCACCTTTTCATTACCAGGCATAATCCAGTGTCAGCTTAAGTCATAGCTTCCCCAATTAATTTGCACATGCATACTTAAAAAAAAATGCTTTCTCAGTTCTCTGAGTTTATTTCTTAGAAATTTTAAACAGTAAATAGTTTTATTCTGTCATCTCTCTAACACTTGCCTATTTACTGTAGGGCCAGCATTTTATGCGTACAATGATGCAATTTTTACCCCTGAGGACTGGCATGGTATACAGGAAATAGCAAGAAGCAGGAAGAAAGATGATCCCCTCAAAGTTGGAAGATTTGGAATTGGCTTTAATTCAGTTTATCATATAACAGGTACTGTCAGGAGTTATTTTAAAATTAAAAGGTTGAAGTTTTACATTGTTTAATTTTCCCTACTGTGCATTTTAAAATGAGAACACTGGCTAATTTTCTTAAGTATATCTATTTTTCTAAAATCCTCTAAGGTATCATTTGGATTTTGAAGGTTTTTGGAGAACATAGTTTTTTCTAGTAATATCATTATGTACTTAGTCCCTTGTATTGAAATGAACATTCCTTTACACTGTTATTTCAGTTATGCACTGCTGCTATTTTGTAGAGGCCCATAATATGAAGTAGAAGTGTGAAAGTTCTATTTGCTAGACTAAACATTGTTTGCAGGTTCTTTGTATAATAAGCAGTGATTCTTATTTAGTGCTAGAAAGGATATTATGTAGTAGAGGCATATGCACATTTACACTTGAAAGAGATAGTGCATACTGTTTCACAAGATGGTAATACTCAGTCTTGAAACCAATTATTTTCCCCAAATGTTTTACTGCTGTACAGAAGAAGCATAAACAACGCTTACAGTTGACATAGTTATAATAATAAAGGATAAGAGGCAAATTCTTTCTGATATAACATTTTTAACTTGTGAAATGAGTTTGTAAGACAGGACATTTTTTAACAATATTTTAGCTAGCTGTGCATGAATAAAATTAATGCAGTAAGTGCATTAATTGATAGTTCTGGGAATTTGTGCTTTAAAATGTACAGTATTACTGTTTGCCAGCCTTCAAGATGTGCAGAGTATGAATCCAATAAAATACATCTTTATTAAATCAATTTTTTTCATGAAAATAATGAAAAAATTAAAGTATATAGTTGAAAGTGTACTTTCTGTTGCTTGCTGTCTGCTAGAATTCAAATAGTTGAATGAGTTTTTTGATACTTAACTGCAGAATAAGGGTGTGCTTTTCTCCCCCCCTCCAATAAGCACTGAATTATGTTATGAGAATCATAGAATCAAGTAGATTGGGAAAGACCTTAAGACCACTGAGTCAAACTGTAAGCCTAATGGTACCAATGCCACATCTATGTGTCCTCCAGGGATGGTTACTCAGCCACTTTCCCGGGCATTATAATCAGATCATCGCTGTTTTAGAACACTTTTGTCTTGCCCTCTTAAAATTTGTTCCTTAAGACTGTATTTTTTAAGTATATTGTTTTAGGATTGTTAATAATTGTTGCTTTTTATGTATGCAGATGTCCCTAGCATTTTCAGTGGTGACCAGATTGGAATGCTTGATCCCCATCAAACCCTTTTTGGAGCTCACGAGTCGGGCCAGTGTTGGAATCTAAAAGAAGATAGCAAAGAAATAAATGAACTTACGGACCAGTTTGCACCATTCATTGGTGTATTTGGCAGCACTAAGGAAACTTTTAAGAATGGAAACTTTCCTGGTACCTTTTTCCGTTTCCCACTTCGTCTGCAGCCTTCCCAACTGAGCAGCAATGTTTATGACAAACAGAAGGTTTTGGAGCTGTTTGAATCCTTCAGAGCAGATGCAGACACAGTATTGCTTTTCTTGAAGAGTGTTCAAGATGTTTCATTGCATGTTAGGGAAGCTGATGGAACGGAGAGGCTGGTTTTTAGAGTAACCGCCAGTGAAAACAAGGCCTTGAAACACGAAAGACCCAATTCTATCAAAATCCTGGGAACTGCAATAAATCAGTACTGTAAGGGAGTTCCAAGCAATAGCATAACTTGTGTGACATACCATGTAAATATAGTTGTAGAAGATGAGAGTGTTAAGGACGCACAGAAAACCTCTTGGTTAGTATGTAATTGTGTAGGTGGTCGAGGAATGTGTACAGAACTGGATTGTTTAGCTGATGACTTGAAATTTGTTCCTACTATTGGAATAGCCATGTCTTTATCAACTAATGGGGAGGAAAACGGAGCTGTAGCAGAATTTTCAGGAAGAGCATTTTGTTTTCTGCCTTTGCCTCCAGGTGAAGAAAGCAAAACTGGACTCCCAGTTCATGTTAGTGGTTTCTTTGGTCTTACAGACAATAGGAGGAGTATCAAATGGCGAGAGTTGGATCAGTGGAGGGATCCATCAGCTTTGTGGAATGACCTTCTTGTGGTAAATATAGTGCCAAAGGCATATACAACCCTTATTTTGGAAGCTATCAAACGAATGGAGACTGAGAAGAATTCAGATTTTCCTTTGTCAGCTGAAAGAATTTACAGGTTGTGGCCTGATGAAAACAAAATCAGGGTACCCTGGAAACCAATTGTAGTACCTCTCTTTAAAGAGCTGCTCCAGCATACAGTTATTTACTCAGTGAGTAATCAGTGGATAAAGGTGGAGCAGGTGCACTTTTCTGAAATGGATGAGAGTTTGGAGTACACACAGTCTGTTCTCAACTACCTCCAGAATTCAGGGAAGCAGATTGCCAAGGTACCAGCAAATATTGCTAGTGCAGTGCATCTTACTATTTCTAATGCTAAAGCTGTGAAAAAAGTGACTCCTGCTGTAGTACGGCAAGTGCTAAGGAAATCTGGACACAGTGGACCTGCTGAAGAAAAGCTTCATCTTTTAGAATTTGTGCTTTCCGATGGAGTCTACAGTGAACTGATTGGATTGGAGCTTTTGCCTTTACAGAATGGGAATTTTATTCCTTTTTCATCATCTGTGTCCGAACAGGATGTAGTTTACATAACCTCAGAAGAATATCCCAGGTATGCTTAATATTTGTAATACTGTTGGTTGGGTTTTTTTTTTAATTTATATGTTAAAACAGCTTCAGACTGTTATTTGCTTACCAGCAAGCAAGGTACGCAGCAGCCTGTATTGTAGTGAAATAATAGATAGATAGAACTCAGTTTTCTGTATATATGTATATATGTTTGCATATGTCTCATTTGAAAAGTTTGACAGCTATTTGCTATTATAACTTTATAAAAGAATTGTGTGATCTAGGCTTTAAGTGAATATGTCAGGATATATTTCAAGTTCACTTTCTTCTGGGAATGATAAAAAAGAGGAGGTTAGAAACATGTTTACTAGGAAGTACATTAAATAAGGTAATGATAAGAGCTCTTATTAAACCTAAAGCTTGAGATTACTTCTGGCTTTTTTTTTTTTTTAATCACAATGCTCTTAATTTCAGTGAAGGGCTGGTTTCAGGAATTAAGCCGATACTACGATGAAAAGAAGAGGGCTTGTCTTTTATATCTGTTCTCCTTTTGTTCTTTCCAGTCCCTCTCCAATTAGGTTTTTTCATTGCTTATTTCCCAGCTGCATCAATGTTCCAATTTAGTTCTCATTTCATTAGCCAAAAAAGCTTGAACTGACATTGGGGAGGGGATAGCAAAGAGCAGACTAACTGGAATAAATGAGCTTGGGGTCACTGGGGAGAAAGCATGACTGCTGCTTTTTATGTGGATTACGCACATATTGAATACTTGTTAAGTCTGGACCATTCTCCAAGTAATGTCTAAAGATGTTTGGCTTGAAATCACTCAGACACACCAGATGTCTCACTGTTCCTCCTTACACAGTATTACCCAAATGTATATTCACAATGACCCCTCCTTCTCCTTTACCTCAGAGTTCCACTACAATCCTCAGCTTGAGAGAATGTGTCACTTTGGTGTGTTTTTTGCAGCTTTTACTGTTTATTAGGAAGTAGAGGAGGGTTGGAGTGTGCCCATGTAGGTATTATTAAGGTAAAAAGTGCATCAAGTGGAGTCTTTATGTAAATCGTGGTTTGAATATACACAGCAAATCTTCAAGAAAAGCAGTCGGATGCAGGCGACTTCTCTTTCCATGTTGTTTGAGAGCAGTTTGCTTATTTACTCTAAACAAAACCATAGAATGAATGAGGTTGGAAGGGGCCACTGGGTCATCTGGTCCAACCTTCATTCTCAAGTAGGGCCATCCCAGAGCACATGGCACAGGACTGCATCCAGGTGGTTCATGGGTATCTCCAGTGAGGGAGACTCTACAATCTCTCTGGACAATCTGTTCCAGTACACGGTCACCCGCCCAGTAAAGAACTTCTTCTTCATGTTCAGGTTGTACTTCCTGTGCATCAGTTTCTTCCATTGCCTCTTGTCCTATTGACTGCATCCTTGGCATCACTGAAAAGAGCCTGGATCCATCTTCTTGGCACTCTCCTTTCAGATACTTATAGACATTGATGAGGTCCCCTCTCAGTTGTTTCTTCTCAAGACTGAGCAGACTCAGCTCCCTCAGCCTTTCCTCTTAAAAGAGATGCTTCAGTCCCTTAATCATCTTTGTTGCCCTCTGCTGGACTTGCTCCAGAAGCTCCATAATCTTAAATCCATAATTATAATACCACAATCTTTCTTGATCTGAACAAGTCAGGTTATTTCCCAGCAGATTAAATCTACTCAGAGCCTGTGAATCTAGTGCCTTTTTTAAAAAAACCCCAAACTTAAATTCTCTAGCATCTGTTGTGAGGTGATTTATCTTTTGCTGTTCTTTCACTTTGTTACTTTTGCCAGAAGTTCAGCCAGTATACTAATAAAGAAAACATACCTATGATGAGACTAACAAACTGGAGCCCTGCTTCAGACTGGTCATAAGATACCTTTTCTGAAACTTAATGATACCAATATTATGCAGTTCATGTTCTGTTGGTAATGGACTTGGTTTGATTAGCCATGTAAAACTGATACAAAAGCATGTTATACCAGGCATAAATCTCCTTGCTAGCTGTGATAAAATAGAAATTTGAAACAGTAATTCTTTATTTGCCTCTATTCTTGCCTACATTAAATACCTTTAATTCTATTGTTTTAAGTATGATAAATGACTTATGTTAGATGTTTTAAAGCACTTTCATCTTAGGAGATTGGCTTTTTGTTTATTCAAATTTGTAACCTGCTAAGAAGGTGAAATAAGTTCTTATGAATTCCTTTTTGTTAACGCTCTGAAAGAAAAAGAATCTGTGTTGGTCTGTGTCTAATGAACACATCTGCTGTCAGAATTAAATGGTATGTTTATTTTTGATTTTAGGAATACCAAAGCTCAAAAAAAACTATTGAGTTTTAAGTGCTAAAGTAAGGGAAGGGCACAATGAGGCTGACTTCTGGCACAATAATTTTAACTGTTGATTGCAGTTCTTTTGAAATCCACAGATCTGTGTGAAATCCTAGAATTATGTCTTGCATTTTTTGTATACTTTCAAACAGAATTTCTAAGAGACATAGAATGGTAGGTGTTATTTTGGCTTTTTTGTTGTTTGTTAGAATATAAATGGGTGAAAATAGTTTTCTAATACCAGTTCTTCTACCAAAAGAAAACTTGCTTAGACCTGCTTTGAAAAGAAGAGTAGGTGGAATGAGTAGTTTCTTACTACTCTCTGCTTCTAAATATGTGATTTTTTTCATTTGTCAGAAAATGCCCTCTGAAAGCCCTATGCTGCCTATGTAAGCGACTACTTTGCATGCTCCTGTTACACCATGATGATTCCCATGCTGGTAATGCCTGCTCAGTGGCATAAATAAATTATGCTTTGCTAAAGTGCTAAAGTGTGGGGGCCTTTTTTTTCTTTTTCTTTTTTTTTTTTCACTGTGTGCTAGATCACTTTTTCCTGGCCTGGAGGGAAGGCTACTCTCTGATGACCTGAAGCCCGAGGTTCTAGCTGCTTTGAAAGAAGCTGCCAAAAGTCGAGGTAATGTGTCTTTTGTATTCTCTTCCAGTGAAATGGATTTCTAATGGTTGAACAGAGTAGCTTTAAACCCAGATTTAAAGTAACGTCTCTTTTGAAATGGAGTTCCCATAAATAAGTTGGTCATCTAAAAAAAAGTTTAAGATTTTAAGTTTAATAGACTATATTGTTTGAATTCGAAATTACACAAATGAAAATTATAAATGAACAAAATGGCAAAGGAAGAAGAATGAAATTTTACAATAGAATAGTAGATACTCTTTTAGTAAAGCATGTATTTAAGGATCAATAATTTTATTCAAATAGTAATCTTCCACTTAAGACAGTCTTAATTCTATTTTGTGTTTGTAGTATTTGCCTTTCTGTCGGGGTACGAACACCTAGATATGCCAAATGGAAAAGGAAACAGAAGACCATCACAAAAGACAAATCTAATGACACCATGTGGATTGAAGAGCGGCCCGTCGTAGAATAGAAGGACTGTTTGTTTTCCCCAGTTATTTAGGATAGTTCTCTTATGTTAGATTAGGAATTGTTATAACTGTTATTCCGATTGTTCCTATTGGTCAGTTGTACCCCAGTTTACCCCAGTTACCTTCACCCCATTGGCAGTCTCTTCCCCTCTTCCCTATTGGCCAGTCAGTGGTGCAGTACAGCTATACCATATATGGCTGGCCACCCCCTTACACCTCCCACAGTTCGCNTTTCCAATACTAAGTGTTTCCTGAGTCTTAATTCATAGTTTATGGTTGTGTCAATGTGCAACTACTGAAATACTTCCAATCATGATCAAAAGACATGGTGAAGTAGTTCACTGCATCTGTAAGATAAGATGTCTCTCTGTTTAACTACCCTCATAATTAAGTTTTTTTGGGATTTATTCCACTCAATTTGTCTGCATTTACCTTTTCACCCTTGTGTTTCATTATGCATTTGACTGGTAAATTTGAAGTCTGAGTCTCAGAAGTCTTTTCATGTAAACAAAATTTGCAAGCGAGTTACTCTTCAGCTTTTTTTAAATAGTATATGGTGATCTATTCTTCAATGTCTAGAAAATGTGCATTTCAGAAAAAGATTGTCATCTCTGGGGTTTTTTTTCCATTGCTTGATTCATCACAATTCTTTTTTCGACTGAAGACATTAGAACCAGACGTAGAATATTATAACTCGCTGTCTTAATTTGCTTTTCTTGATATCCTTTATCATGGTCTTCAGTCATTCAGTCTCTATTTCTTCTGTCTGTGTTCTGACCTTTTTCCCCATTCAATCCTTTTTATGTTCTCTCTTTATTATTCTTCCTGTGCAGTTGTAAAACTCCTCCTTTCTCCATGTTTTGATCATTCCTTCATTATCAAAAATAATAGAAAAATAAGGTAATTCTGAGGCAAGATGATAAATTTTTAAAGTATGGCAGATTTGGTGAAAAAAATTAAAATAATTGAGAGTGACTTGTTGCATAGAGTGAAATGTGTAAATATTTAAAATAATATAAAATGTATAGAAGAATGAAATCAGGGACTTTCATTGAATATGAAGGACAGCAAGTCTGAAACTATTGTAAAGAGAAACTTTCTTTTAGAAACTGGAATTGCTTGAATACATCTTAAACAGAAAAAACAGAGTTGACAAAAATGAAAAAAACCCTTGTACATTATTAAACCAATCTCTTGCTGAGTTCTTCTAGGACATTCCTTCACTTCCAGGCTTGGTCCCAGCTTGCAATGAAGTCTATCTAGACCTTAGTTACTGGGAAGGTTTTTGGTCACATTTAAGATCTTGCTTTGTCTCTCTTTTCTTCTAGCAAATTCTTTGAACGACATTTTTTTAGGGACTAATTTTTTGTAGTATGCCTCTCATTGATTAGAAGAACTTGTTTTTGTAAATAAATATGATAAATATTCTTCTAAATCTTCTAGAAGTTCTTAAATACTTTTAGATAATCCTTTGTGAGATTACTTTGCAAAGATACTTTTCTCTTCATTCTATCTCCTCCTAAATTATTTTTCATTCTATTATTTTGCATAATTGTAAAGTACAACTGCACTGCCATAGAAGTTGTATGTTGTAACTAATAAGGTGGCTTTGGCAGGTTTAGAAATCTTAACCTGTCAAGAATTTTACTTATATAGCTGTAGAAATCATATCAGAGAGATTCCTGATGCAATTGCAGAAATAGAAAATTTCTTATATTATTTCTTTGAGAAGAGGGGATGCAATTGTTTTTACTGTGTTGTGCAAAGGGAACCAAATCTTATTTTTAATCTCCTAAAATGTGCACTGTATTTTTCTAGTTAATAACAGTTTCTATATTTAGTGTGTTAATGTGTAGCTCACAGGATGTTTTCTAAAAATGGATTTGATTATATTCTAGCCCAGCAGCTTCTCTGGGGATTTTCAGGTATGGTTATTAACTAAAGATGTACTGGTTTGGATTGAAGCTCGATATTTGTGTGAATTTGGTGATTAGCTATTCTCATTTCCCCAGCTTTCTTGTAAACAAAGCTAGTCAAATAGAGATGCCAAGAGAGAGCAACCAAAATAATTATAAAAAGAGGTCTAAATACACTTAAGGGGAAAATGCATATTGTTGAAGAAAACCTTATAGTTACATTACATGGAAATTACCAATGGTGTTCATTGGTTAATTTTTATATTTTTTTAATAAATGCACATGCAGGAAGATTTCCAGTATTTTAAGATCGCATGTATTTTTTAAAACAGTATTTTAGACTTCTGTTCTCAAATAATGGGATTTAGGTTTAGCTTTTAAGCAGATTCTTATCTTTCTAGTCCACTTCTGTAAGTTTTTCCTCACTTTCACAAGGCTACTGTGTTTGCCTGTGTTTTCTGTTCAATAGGACTAACAGAATCCATAGCTTTGTAAGCATGAAGTAAAAGAAAGAAAATATTTTTCTGAAGGAAGTCTATAATTGGTCTTACTCTTTAGTTGGACTGCTGCTTTTAAGGAAATGGCAGTGTTATCTAGATGGACAAAATCTGAAATTCAAATAGATGCCTTGCTTCCATTTCTGTCATTGTTTCTGATGTTGTCAGGAGGTAGAGGTATTTTTATATTCTGTGCTATTTTCTTACCCCCTGAAGTCCTGTAGTTTTTAAGTATAAGCTGTCCTAGTGATAATTAAGACAGGAGTGTAAAGGTGTATTTATTTTAGAGAGAACTTTGATAATAAGAATAAAAGCATATACACCTAGACTTATTATCAACCCTTCCTGCACAACTGAGTCTAGTTTCTTGTAAGTTTTAGTGTAAAATCAGCTGCACCCGAGCCACTCTTTGCTATATCTAGTAAATAATCTCTCAAATCTATTCAAACATTTGCAATTGTAGACAAATAATGATTTTTATTTGCCACTAGGTAAATAAATACTGTAAAGAATCAACCAAACAAGAAAACGTTTGAAGCTTCTACTTCAATTCTGAATCTCTAGTTGCTATGAATGCCTGAGAACTTTTGTGTTACATTAACAATTGTAATAACATACTGATAGTTTTCAATTTTTTATTACTTTTATACTAATATGGAATGTATTTGATTTTAATTAACTCCTAAAAGCAAAGGAAGCTGGTATCTGCAGTCCTATTTAACAAAGAGGGTTTTTTCCACAAAAAGGCAGGGCACAAGTTAGATTTATTTTTCCTTTTCTTCTCCCCCCTGAAGCACTTTGTTATGCTCTGCTCTGTGATTTTCACAGCTTTGCCCTTTTGCTGTAATTTCAGGTAGGCCATGTACTCAGCTGCAGCTTCTGAACCCAGAAAGATTTGCCCGACTCATTAAAGAAGTTATGAATAGTGTGTGGCCTGGGAGAGACGTGGTGGTACAGTGGTATCCAGGTTTGGAAGAAAAAAAGCACCCATCAGTTTCCTGGCTTAAGATGGTCTGGAAAAATCTATATATACATTTTTCTGACGACTTGAGTGTGTTTGATGAAATGCCGCTTATCCCCAAGACACTGCTGGAGGAAAATCAAACATTAGTGGAACTGGTCAGATTTAGGAATCCATCACCTATCGTTCTGGAAGATGAATCTGAGACTCAGCTCCCAGAATATTTGGCTGATATTATTCAGAAAGTTGGTGGAGTTGTACTTAAAAAACTGGATGTTTCTATCCAACATCCACTTATAAAAAAATACGTGCATCCACCATTGCCAAGTGCTGTTTTACAAATAATGGAAAAAATGTCCTTACAGAAGCTATGCAATCAGGTTGCGTCATTCCCGTCAACACATAAAGACGCTCTTAGAGCGTTCTTAGCTAGTTTAACGGATGCAAGTGAAAAAGAGAAAAGAACTATTCAGGAATTGCAAATATTTAAAAAAATCGAGAAATCATCTGATGAAAGTGTCCCTGTTTTCACAGGACTAAAAGGTAGTAAGGTATTACACCACACTGCTAAAATTCCTCCCGGCTTAAGATTTTCTGTTCCAATAATTGACAGCAGTGATGAAGCAACTATTCGCTTAGCTAATCTCCTGAAAATAGAGCAGCTAAAGAGCACGGATTGCTTGAAGTTTGTTCTAGAAGACATAAGAAGTGATTTTTATTCCTATGATGAAACAACACAGATAATGCAATGGGTTCTTGAAAATCTGACTTTTCTGAAAAATGAGAATACAGATGTGATAGATTGGCTGACACCACTAAAGTTTATTAAGATCTCACCGGAAAAGATAATGTCAGCAAATGAACTCTTTGATCCAGAGGTAGAACTTCTGCAACATTTGTTTTATGCTGAGGAGGAAATTTGCTTCCCCCCTGATATTTTTACATCATCAGATATTCTTCATTCACTGAGACAAATAGGCTTAAAAAATGAAGCTAATCTTGAGGAAAGTGATATATTGAGAGTGGCAAAAAAAATTGAAAGTTTGCATGCTGACTCTGACACCAATCATGATTTGCTGTTAAGAAAAGCTAAAACTCTCCTGATGATGTTGAACAAAAACAATATGCTGCTTCACTCATCTGAAATGAAAGCTGCAATGAGAAAGATAAAATGGATTCCTGCATGTAAGGAAAGACCTCCAAATTATCCAGGATCCTTAGTTTGGAAAGGAGATCAATGTAATCTGTGTTCACCTCCAGAAATGTGTGATATATCACACGCAATTTTAGTTGGTTCCTCAGTTCCTCTTGTGGAAAATGTACTGTTGGATATAGAAAAAGCACTTGGCATCCCCACCAAACCCAGCATAAAAGCAGTCTTGAAACATTTCAAGGTGGTGGTTGATTGGCATAGTTCTAAAACCTTCAGTGATGAGGACTATTATCAATTTCAGCATATCTTGCTTGAGATTTATGGATTTATGCATGATCATCTAGAAGAAGGCAAAGAAGCTTTTAAAGCCCTGAAATTTCCCTGGGTTTGGACAGGTAAAACATTTTGTTCCCTCACACAAGCAGTAATAAAGTCAGTTCCCGATCTTGATCTCCAACCTTACCTACATTATGTGCCAAAAACTATGGCAAAGTTTCACCAGTTGTTTAAATGTTGTGGTTCAATTGAGGAGTTAACACCAGACCATGTTTCTATGGTCATTCAGAAAATATATCTGAAGAGTGAGCAGCCTCTCTCAGAACAAGAGAGCAAACAAAGTCTTCACATTATGTTGAGCATCATAAGGTGGCTGTACAGCAATCAGATTCCTGCAAGTCTGCACACACCCATGCCACTCTACAGTGGCAAAATTCCTTATAAACTTGCAATGAGGCCAATTCATGAGTGCTGTTACTGTGACATCAAAGTTGATGACTTAAACGATTTGCTGGAAGACTCGGTTGAACCAATAATTTTGGTGCATGAAGACATACCAATGAAAACCGCTGAGTGGTTAAATGTCCCATGCCTTAGCACAAGACTGATTAATCCGGAAAATATGGGATTTGAGCAATCTGGGCAAAGAGAGCCTCTGACTGTAAGAATTAAAAACATTTTGGAAGAGTACCCTTCCATTTCAGATATCTTTAAAGAGCTTCTTCAAAATGCTGATGATGCTAATGCAACAGAATGTAATTTTCTGATTGACATGAGAAGAAATATGGATATAAGAGAGAACCTTCTGGATCCAGGAATGGCAGCATGTCATGGTCCAGCTTTGTGGTCATTCAATAATTCTGAGTTTTCTGACTCTGATTTCCTAAATATAACTAGATTAGGAGAGTCTTTAAAAAGGAGTGAAGTTGACAAAGTAGGAAAATTTGGGCTGGGATTCAATTCTGTTTATCATATCACTGATGTTCCTATTATTTTGAGCCGTGAGTTCATGATTATGTTTGATCCAAATGTCAACCATATAAGTAAGCATATCAGAGATAAATCTAACCCTGGAATCAAAATCAACTGGAGTAAACAACAGAAGAGACTGCGGAAATTTCCAAATCAGTTTAAGCCATTTATAGGAGTTTTTGGTTGCCAGCTACCACTGACAGTAGAATCTCCCTACAGTTACAAAGGAACACTTTTCAGGCTGTCCTTTAGGACTCAGCAGGAAGCTAAAGTGAGTGAAGTCAGCAGTGCATCTTACAATACAGCAGACATTTACTCTCTTGTGGATGAATTTAGTATTTGTGGTCATAGACTGATAATATTTGCTCAGAGTGTAAATTCAATGGTTTTGAAATACCTGAAAATTGAAGCAGATGATCCTGGCGTGGCACAAGATGTTGTCACTATCAGAAAGAATCTGTGTTCTTCCAAAGCCTTGACTGCACCAAATGTAAGTGTTTTAAAGGAAGCAGCTAAACTCATGAAGGTCTGCAGCAGCAGTAATAAAAAGCATCCCACTGAAACACCAAAGTCGTCATGTATCTTACAGATAGTAGTAGAAGAATTTCACCATGTATTTAGGCGGATTGCTGATTTACAGTCTCCACTTTTCAGAGGTACCGAAGATGATCCAGCTTCTTTCTTTGAGATGGCTAAATCAGGACAGATGAAAAGATCAGCTGATGAATTGCCACAGAAAACAGTAGATTCAACAACATGGCTTATATGTTCTTGCATGGATGTTGGAGATGCTTTGAAATTTTCTTTACATGAAAGCGGACGAAGACTAGGTCTAGTTCCCTGTGGTGGCGTAGGAGTGTTGCTGTCTGAAACCCAGGATCAAAAGTGGATTGTGAAACCTAATTGCAACACTATAGGTGAAGTATTCTGCTATTTACCTCTGCGAATCAAAACAGGCTTGCCTCTTCACATAAATGGCTGCTTTGCAGTTACTTCAAATCGGAAAGAGATCTGGAAAACAGACACAAAAGGAAGATGGAATACAGTATTCATGAGGCATGTTATTGTAAAAGCCTACATAGAAGCCCTTTGTGTTTTACGTGACATGGCAATCAATGGTGAGCTCGTTGACTACAGTTACTCTGCAGTGTGGCCAGATCCTGATTCAGTTCATGATGATTTTTCTGTTA
Source organism: Sclerurus mexicanus (assembly GCA_013396755.1). Lineage (NCBI taxonomy): Eukaryota > Metazoa > Chordata > Aves > Passeriformes > Furnariidae > Sclerurus > Sclerurus mexicanus. The sequence continues at coordinate 1,315,358 of VWZF01001378.1, forward strand.
TTTGTCAAGGGTTTTATGAAGACATAGCTCATATGAAAAGCAAAGAAGGGATCAAAGTGTTTTCTGATGGTTTGTCTTGGGTTTCCATGAAGAATGTAAGGTTTTTAGATGACTCTATACTGAAACGGCCAGATGTTGGGCCATCAGCCTTTAAGATCTTTCTGAAGTACCTTAAAAAAACTGGTTCCAAAAATCTGTGTGCTGTAGATCTCCCATCCTGGGTAAAGACAGGATTTGAAGAAGCAGGATGCAAATACATATTATTGGAGAACACTTTCTCTGAGAAACAGTTCTTTTCTGAGGTATTTTTCCCTAACATTCAGGAGATTGATGCAGAGCTGCGTGATCCTTTGATGCGTTATGTTCTCAATGAAAAAGTTGAGGAGTTCTCAGGAATTCTTCATGCTACTCCATGTATTCCCTGTTCATTGGATGGACATTCATTAGTTACACCGTCAAGACTGATCCATCCTGAAGGAAGAGTTGCAAAGTTGTATGATGCTGAAGATGGAAGATTTCCTTATGGTACCACTCAGGATTATCTTAACCCTGTTATTTTGGTTAAACTTGTCCAGTTGGGAATGGCTAAAGATGATATTTTATGGGAAGATCTGATAGAACGTGCAGAGTCAGTAGCTGAAATTAACAAGACTGATCATGCTGCAGCTTGTCTCAGAAGCAGTATTATATTGAGTCTTATTGATGAAAAACTAAAATCTAGGGATCCTAGAGCTAAAGAATTTGCTTCAAAATGTCAAACCATCCCTTTCCTTCCTTTCCTTAGCAAACCAGCAGGCTTCTCACTGCACTGGAAAGGCAGTGATTTTCAGCCTGAAGCAATGTTTTCAGCAACTGATCTTTTCACTGCTGATCATCAAGACATAGTTTGCCTCACGCAACCAATTCTTAATGAAAATTCCCACTCTTTTAAAGGTTGTGGTGCTTTGTCATTAGCTGTCAAAGAATTTTTGGGTTTACTGAAGAAACCACCTGTTAATTTAGTCATAAATCAGTTAGAAGAAGTTGCAAAGTCATTTGATGGAATCACCTTATATCAAGAAAATATCACGAATGCTTGTTACAAATATCTACATGAAGCAATGTTAGAGAGTGAATCAACAAAAGTCATGATAATTGAACAGCTGACAAACTGTAGTTTTATTTTGGTTGAGAATGTGTATGCTGATCCAACAAAAGTGTCTTTTCATTTAAATTTTGAAGCGGCACCCTATCTCTATCAGTTGCCTAACAAATATAAAAATAGTTTCCGTGAGCTCTTTGAAAGTGTGGGTGTGAGACAGGCTTTTACAGTTGAAGATTTTGCTGTAGTTCTGGAATTGATAAATCAGGAAAGAGGGACCAAACAGCTATCAGAAGACAACTTTCAGCTCTGTAGGAGAATAATTAGTGAAGGAATATGGGGCCTCATTAGAGAGAAGAAGCAGGAATTTTGTGAGAAAAAGTATGGTGATATTTTGTTGCCAGATACTCGTCTTGCACTTTTGCCTGCAAAATCTTTGTGTTACAATGACTGTCCATGGATTAAAGTTAAAGACACAACTGTTAAATATTGTCATGGCGATATTCCAAGAGAAGTTGCAGTGAAGCTTGGAGCAATACCAAAGCGCCATAAAGCTTTAGAAAGATATGCATCAAATATCTGTTTTACTACCCTTGGAACAGAATTTGGCCAGAAAGAAAAATTGACAAGTAGAATTAAAAGCATTCTGAATGCCTACCCTTCAGAAAAAGAAATGCTGAAAGAGCTCCTTCAGAATGCAGATGATGCAAAAGCTACAGAGATCTGTTTCGTGTTTGATCCTAGACAGCATCCAGCCGATAGAATATTTGATGAGAAATGGGCACCGCTTCAAGGACCAGCATTGTGTGTTTACAACAATCAGCCTTTTACAGAAGATGATATTCGGGGAATTCAGAACCTTGGAAAAGGTACAAAAGTAGGAAATCCCTGTAAAACTGGACAATATGGTATAGGTTTTAATTCTGTTTACCATATTACTGATTGCCCTTCTTTCCTGTCTGGCAATGATATACTTTGTATTTTTGATCCTCATGCAAGGTATGCACCGGGTTCAACATCGACAAGTCCTGGCCGCATGTTTAGAGATTTAGATGCGGATTTCAGAACACAGTTCTCAGATGTACTGGACCTCTACTTAGGAGATCACTTTAAACTGGATAATTGTACAATGTTTAGGTTTCCTCTTCGAAATGGAGAAATGGCAAAAGTATCAGAAATTTCCTCAGTTCCATGCTCAGATAGAATGGTCCAAAATCTTTTAGATAAGCTACGTACAGATGGAGCAGAACTCTTAATGTTTTTGAACCATATGGAAAAAATTTCTATTTGTGAGATAGAAAAAACAACAGGAGCACTGAACGTGCTGTACTCTGTACAAGGCAAAATCACTGATGGAGACAGACTGAAACGAAAGCAATTCCATGCATCTGTGATCGACAGTGTAACCAAGAAAAAGCAGCTAAGTGAAATACCTGTGCAACAGATTACTTACACAATGGATACTGAAGACTCTGAAGGAAATCTTACAACTTGGTTAATTTGTAACAGGTCAGGCTTTTCTGCCATGGAAAAGGTATCCAAAAGTGTGGTTTCAGCCCACAAGAATGAGGACATTACTCTTTTTCCTCGTGGTGGAGTAGCAGCTTGCATTACTCATAATTACAAAAAACCCCATAGAGCGTTCTGTTTCTTACCCTTATCATTAGAAACTGGATTACCTTTTCATGTGAATGGACACTTTGCTCTGGATTCTGCAAGAAGAAACCTGTGGCGTGATGACAATGGTGTTGGAGTAAGAAGTGACTGGAATAGTAGTCTAATGACAGCACTGATAGCACCGGCCTATGTTGAACTGCTAATTCAGCTGAAGAAACGGTATTTTCCAGGCACTGATCCTACGGTATCAGTGCTGCAAAACACACCTATTCATGCTGTGAAAGACACTCTAAAAAAGTTTTTATCCTTTTTTCCCGTTAATAGACTTGATATTCAGCCAGATTGGTATTGTTTAGTGAAGGCAGTTTACAGTTGCATTTATGAAGATTTGAAGCGCCTTTTACCTGTTATGCGAGCTCCAAATGTGGATGGTTCTGATTTGCATTCTGCTGTTATCATCACGTGGGTTAACATGTCTACTGTGAACAAAGGCAGGCCATTCTTTGACAATTTGCTACAAGATGAATTGCAGAATCTCAAAAACACAGAATATAACATCACAACGCGGAAGTCAGTGGCTGAAAATGTTTACAGACTCAAGCATCTACTCTTAGAAATTGGATTTAATTTGGTATATAACTGTGATGAGACTGCAAATCTTTACCACTGTTTGGTAGATGCAGATATTCCTGTCACCTATGTGACACCTGCTGATGTCCGATTGTTTTTGATGACATTTTCTTTTCCAGACTCTAACTGCCACATTGGAAAGTTACCCTGTCGTCTTCAGCAGACAAATTTGAAACTCTTCCATAGTCTCAAACTCCTGGTTGACTACTGTTTTAAAGACGCAGAAGAAAATGAAATCCAAATTGAGGGTTTGCCACTCCTCCTTACTCTTGACAACGTTTTGCAAGTTTTTGATTCAAAGCGACCAAAGTTCTTGACAACATACCATGAACTGATTCCGTCTCGCAAGGATCTCTTTATGAACACATTGTATTTGAGATACAACAATATTCTACTTAGCAGTGAAGTGGCAAAAGTCTTTGATATCGGAAGTTTTGCTGAATTGTTGTCATCTGTGTTGCCAAGAGAATATAAAACTAGAAATTGTATGAAATGGAAGGAAAACTTTGCAAGTGAATCTTGGCTTAAAAGTGCCTGGCATTTTATCAGTGAGTCTACAAATATTAAGGAAGAGCAAGAAGATACACAAGCAAAATTCGATGGTGTTGTTGACACTTTGAAGGACTGGACTTTGCTCCCAGGTGTGAAGTTCACTGTCTCAGCCAATCATCTTGTTGTGCCTGAGTGTGATGTTTTGCTGCCTCTTAGCATTATGCACATAGCTGTTTTTCCAAATGCTCAGAGTGATAAAGTCTTCCATGCTTTGATGAAAACAGGCTGTATTCAGCTGGCATTGAACAAAATTTGCTCCAAAGACAGTGCTTTAGTGCCTTTGTTGTCAGGACGTACAGCAAATATAGATAATCCTTCAAGCATTCTGAAAGCCATACAATATATGGTACAGACATCAACTTTTAAGACTGAAAAGTTAGCTGAAAGTGACTTTGAGGCTCTCTTAATGTACTTCAATTGCAACTTGTGTCATTTGACATCTCAGGATGACATTAAAATTTTAAAGTCTCTTCCATGTTACAAATCAATTAGTGGCCGATACATCAGCATTTCAAAATATGGGACATGTTATGTCCTGACGAAAAGTATCCCATCAGTAGAAGTAGACAGATGGACACAGTCGACTTCATCGGCTTTTCTTGAAGAAAAGGTTCATTTGAAGGATTTGTATACTATGCTTGGCTGCGTCTCTGTGGATGATCTTGAGGTGTACTTGAAACATCTTTTGCCAAAAATTGAAAGTCTGTCTTATGATGCAAAATTAGAACATTTGATCTACTTAAAGAATAGGCTAACTGGCATTGAAGAAGCTTCAGAAATGAAAGAACAGCTGTTTGAAAAGCTTGAGAGCATTTTGATCATTCATGATGCAAGCAATAGGTTAAAACCTGCAAAATATTTTTATGACAGGACTGTAAAAGTCTTTGAAGTTATGCTTCCTGAAAAATTCTTTATACCTCAAGACTTTTTTAAGAAGCTAGAGCAACTTACAAAACCGAAAAATCAAGCTGGATTCCTTCCATCATGGGTAACTTTTCTACGACATATGGGATTGAAATTCATCATTTCACAGCAGCAGTTACTACAGTTTGCCAAGGAAATCAGTATGCGAGCAAATACAGAAAACTGGTCTAAAGAAACACTGCAGAATACTGTCGATGTCCTCCTTCATCACATATTCCAAGAACGAACTGATCTTTTTTCAGGAAATTTTCTGAAAGAATTGTCATTAATTCCTTTTCTGTGCCCTGAACGAGCTCCAGCAGAATTTGTTAGATTTCATCCTCAGTATCAAGAAGTTAACGGGACACTTCCTCTTATACGATTCAATGGGGCACAGGTGAATCCTAAATTCAAACAGACTGATGTGTTGCAGTTGCTGTGGACATCGTGTCCCATTCTTCCTGAGAAAGCAACACCTTTAAGCATCAAAGAGCAAGAGGGAAATAGTCTTGGTGCGCAAGAACAACTGGAGCAAGTTTTAACCATGCTGAATGTTAATTTGGACCCTCCTCTGGACAAAGTTATCAATAACTGTAGGAACATATGCAATATAACAACTTTGGATGAGGACATGGTGAAAACTAGGGCCAAGGTCCTAAGAAGCATTTACGAATTTCTTAGTACAGAGAAGAGGGAATTCCGCTTTCAGCTTCGAGGAGTTTCTTTTGTAATGGTGGAAGAAGGTTGGAAGCTCCTTAAGCCTGAAGAGGTGGTGATAAACCTTGAGTACGAATCTGATTTTAAACCTTATCTTTACAAACTTCCTTTAGAACTTGGCACTTTTCACCAGTTATTTAAACATTTGGGTACTGAAGATGTTATTTCAACAAAGCAGTATGTTGAAGTTCTAGGTCGCATATATAAGAGCTCAGAGGGCAAGCAATTGGATCCTAATGAAATGCGCACAGTTAAAAGAGTAGTTTCAGGTCTGTTCAAAAGTCTTCAGAATGATTCTGTAAAGGTTAGGAATGACCTTGAGAATATGAGGGATTTTGCCCTGTACCTTCCCAGTCAAGACGGTAGGTTGGTAAAGTCTAGTATCTTAGTTTTTGATGATGCACCCCACTACAAAAGCAGAATCCAAGGTAACATTGGCGTGCAGATGCTTGTTGATCTTAGCCAGTGTTACTTAGGCAAAGACCATGGTTTTCACACTAAATTGATAATGTTGTTCCCTCAGAAACTAAGGCCCCGCTTACTTAGCAGTATTCTTGAAGAACAGTTGGATGAGGAGTCTCCCAAAATTTGTCAGTTTGGAGCATTATGTTCTTTGCAGGGAAGGTTACAGTTGCTGTTGTCTTCAGAACAATTTATCACAGGACTCATCAGGATTATGAAGCATGAAAATGACAATGCTTTTCTAGCTAATGAAGAAAAAGCAGTAAGACTTTGCAAAGCTTTGCGAGAAGGTTTGAAAGTGTCCTGTTTTGAGAAGCTGCAAACAACATTAAGAGTTAAAGGGTTTGCTCCTATTCCCCACAGCAAAAGTGAAACATTTGCTTTCTTGAAGAGATATGGAAATGCAGTAATATTGCTTTACATACAGCATTCTGACAGCAAAGACATAAATTTTCTCTTAGCATTAGCCATGACCTTAAAATCTGCAACTGACAACCTGATTTCTGATACCTCATATTTAATTGCCATGCTGGGTTGTAATGATATTTATCGGATCAGTGAGAAGCTTGACAGTTTAGGAGTGAAGTATGACTCTTCTGAGCCATCAAAACTTGAACTACCAACACCTGGCACTCCTATACCAGCTGAAATTCATTATACACTTCTTATGGATCCAATGAATGTATTTTATCCTGGTGAATATGTTGGTTATCTTGTTGATTCTGAAGGTGGTGATATATATGGATCATATCAGCCAACTTATACCTATGCAATCATTGTACAAGAAGTAGAAAGAGAAGATGAAGAAAGTCCCAGTTTTCTAGGGAAGATTTACCAGATTGATATTGGATATAGTGAATATAAAATTGTGAGTTCTCTTGACTTGTACAAATTTTCCAGACCAGAAGAAAGTTCTCAAGGCAGGGATAGCACCCCTTCTACCCCAACCAGTCCTACAGAATTTCCAGCACATGGACCAAGGGCAATTCCACCTATCTTCACTGGCAGAGAAAGCCACAAAACAATGTCCTCAAAACATCACTCTCCAAAAAAGATGAAGTCAAACTCGTTGCCAGAGATATTAAGAGAAGTGACATCTGTGATTGAACAGGCTTGGAAGCTTCCAGAATCTGAAAGAAAAAAGATTATTAGGAGGCTGTACCTTAAATGGCATCCAGATAAAAATGCAGAGAATCTTGATATAGCTAATGAAGTTTTCAAACATTTACAAAATGAGATCAACAGGATGGAAAAACAGGCTTTTATGGATCAAAATATGGATAGAGCCTCAAGAAGACCATTTTCATCCTCTGCTTCTCGATTTCAGTCAGATAAATTTTCATTTCAGCGATTTTACACTTCGTGGAATCAGGAAGCAACAAGCCACAAATCTGAAAGGCAACAGTATAAAGAAAAGTGTCCCTCTTCCACAGGGCCATCTTACTCACAACGCTTTTTCGTCCCACCTACGTTCAGGTCTGTTGGTAATCCTGTGGAGGCACGTCGATGGCTTAGGCAGGCCCGAGCTAACTTTTCAGCTGCACGAAATGACCTCCATAAAAATGCCAATGAATGGGTGTGCTTCAAATGCTACCTTTCTACTAAACTAGCCTTGATTGCAGCTGACTACGCCGTGAAGGGCAAGTCAGACAAGGACGTGAAACCAGCAGCCCTTGCACAAAAAATAGAGGAGTACAGTCAGCAACTTGAAGGGCTTACAAATGATGTTCAGACATTGGAGGCTTATGGAGTAGATAGCTTAAAAACTAGGTATCCTGACTTGCTTCCTTTTCCACAGATTCCCAATGATAGGTTTACTTCAGAAGTTGCTATGAGAGTGATGGAATGTACTGCTTGTATCATCATAAAACTTGAAAACTTTATACAACAAAAAGTATAAATGATTCGAAGAGGTTGGGCAACTGTTTTGTCAAGAGTTTAGGTGTTTCATGTTGTAGGTTACAAATACAATTATTCAGATTATGGATCGTCCAAGAAGTTACATGTTGCCACGCAGTTTAGAAGTGTAGTGCACAAAGGTGGGTGGTACCGAAGTACCTAGACTTAAATTTATTTAAACGGGATTTTTTTCTTAACTGAGCCTGCTGTTAAGCAAACTGTAAAACATGAATATTTTTTAGAATTTGCAAGGAAATTGAGCTGCAAAAATTAGCTGTATGTACAACATTGTGATCAATTGGTATATTATTGAACTGCACTTTATATAACCAAAGCTTAGCTTTCTGTTAGATGAAGCCTGTAATTGTAACTCCTTATTAGATTTGTTTCATTTAATATGTTTCTGAAAGGCTAATGTCAGTTGTCAATGTACTAATCTTAAGACTGGACAGACAATGAAATGGGAGTTGGGGTGGAAGTTAAAATAACTTTGGAGATACTGCTCCAAAGCATTTCTGCATTCTTTTGTGTTCTGTGGACATTCATGTCACTCATAGTAATACTCTTATCAGCTGGATCTGATTATAAATTTGCTGCAGCATCACATTGCAAACATTTCAAGGATAGTTTTGTACCTTTAAACTGGTACAGTTATTTTAATGCTGAATAATGATACTTGATTGAACATGCAATGACATGTCATGCATTGATTGCATTTACTTTGTTATAAAATAATGAAATATTTAATTTAGGATTTTTTAATAGAGCTTGTCATTTTTTGTTTAATGAAAAGTGCACGTGGATGATGTAAAATCTGTGGACATTATTATATGGTGTTTTATGATTTATTATTACTTGAACACCAAAACTCAGTTTTCAGATGTCTAAATGCTTGTTTCTTTTTTTTCCCCCTGAGTGTGTGCCTTTGTGTGTATACACATATACTTTTTTTTCCACAAACAAACACTGATAATAGTACAACTCAGTAACCCATTTTTGGTGTACACAGAGCACTGTTTTTTGTTACATGTTTAAAGGTGCTGCAATGTAATGCTCTTTTTATTTTGTTATTCACTACAGCCCTAGAGAAACCTGATTTTGAGTTCATACTCTTTCTTTTATAGTTTGTAATACTTTTGGTAATGTCATGCAGTATGTTCAACATTAGCTTTTTTGTAAAAAAATATAAAAAATAAAAAATGGAAGCATAATGCTAAATGGAAGGATTTTTCTTTGCTGAATCAGCCACATTAAACAAAAATGTTACATGTTTTCCAGTGACATGCTATTACAATGTCTACTTGACAGCACAGTGAAACTGCAATTTAACTTACAGAATACAAAGGAAAATAAACCACAGCAAGCTTGCAGGGCTGATACAGCTGTGATAGTTGTAATTCAGAAGTAAAAAATCATGATGAAGGCTGCTTCAGTTTTAAGTAAATGATAAAGGGCTTGTTCTTGAAGAAATGTGATGTTTAGAAAATGATACTGCCTCTGATCATGGAGCCCTATTATTATTTCTGCTATTAAAGTGCCATAACTTTAATAAAGAAAAATGCAAACATATATTTCAGTCCGATGTGTTTTGGTTTTATAAAGTAAGCTGAATTTACCTATTTCAAGGTTTCTTTTATATAGGTAAATACACAATCTCTTTTCAATTGCTTCTAAATAACTGTACAAATATTAAAATACTATTGAAAAGGAAACATGCTTTTTTCTTGCAATCACAAATGTTTGCAGTTTTCTCAAAGAAATTGTGCATTTTGCTGATTTTTTTCCAATAAATAGCATGTAAATAAAACACAAATCCTGGTGTGCCATGAAATAAATCAGTTCAGTCATTTCCCTATGTTTTTAAAATAGATTCCTATGTGGTTCTTGCTTTGTGCATTAAGTCGGATGAATAGTATTCAGGATAAGCAAAATACTTGAAAAGGAAACAGTTCTCATGTTTTGCGTTTGAAATGGAGCTAAAACATAAGGTGGTGTGGCAGCATGCAATAGAGTAAGAGGAGCACCATGAACACTTCCCTGTTTTTAGGTGAGCTCTCGAGAAAGAAAATCTTTTAAGTGTGTAGCTGTGTTTTATAAGCAATTTATGTTGCCTTACCAGTGTCATTTTTATGAACTTTTAAACTGGCTGTGAAGAACTGCTAAACTATTTTGTTATAATTTTTCTTTTGTTTATTTTTATTTATTGTTAAGTGCTGACAGTGTGAGAAAGAAAATGGTCCCAGTTCTTAGAAAGCTAATGGTCTGAAGCAATTTTAAATATTGAACCAAGATGAGCAAAGAACCCTGAATGACACAGAAAAATTAATTTATTCTATTACTGAAACTGGACTGAAACTAACAATGAAATTTGCATATGGGTGCAGAGAGACAAGAGTGGTGTTTCAACTGGAAGTCTCTTAGTTTCTGTTCTTACTTGCTTAACTCACTGTAACAGCTAGCCTAAATAAAGAAGCCTCGTGAGACCAGGAAACCATATTGTGATAGAAACCGATTTCATAAGTGTCACTTACTGATTAAATATAAAAAAATATAAATGCTTAATTGATGCTTCCTTTTGACTCAGCTGGGAGACTTGGCAATGTGCCTAAGTTGGGTGTGGAAGCTTAGAAGAGTTAGGATGTGACGATTCCTCCGTAAGGGTCCGTAGAAGTAGGTTAGCATGTAGGTTCCACAGAAGTACATTTGACAGGTGATTCTGCGCATTACGCAAGTTCACATTGGGGAAAATGTCCCTCAGTTCAGGTATATGTCCTATCTTCCACAGGTACCAGCAGGGTGTCTAGGAAAAGCAGCTTCAGTAGGCTTGTCTCCCAGGATTATAGTTGAGAAGTTTAGCAAAAAATCAGTGGTACAGGAAAGTGATTTAACTATACATTTGGTAGCTTACATCTGAGGAGCTGAGTTGTAAGAAGCCTTCACAGGCTTGTTACTATATTCTTATGGAAACTTTAAGTTTTCCTCTCAAACAATGGCATACACAACTATTCTATAAAGCACTTGACACTTACCTCACAATTACCAACAGGAAAAATACCTTTTTTTTTCTTGTTGAGGAAATAGATTTTTCTGTGGCTGACTATCAAAAGAAAACGAAATGGTTTATTGTGTAAAAAAAATGCAGTTTTGCAATATTTGTACCCAAATCATTATCAGTAAAGTTACTATGGTCATTTGGAAAAGAGAATTTAAAAACTTACCATAAGGATTGGATTCACTTGGTACCTGGATTGCTTTAAACAAGACTGTAATTAAATCTGTTGTAATTGGTCCAATTAGAGGAGGGTTGTACCACCTTTGAGATTTTCTGCTGGATCTGAACACTATGAGAAAGGTTGGATTGGTCTTGTGGAACAAAAATAGAAGTAATTGTTCAAAAGTAATTAAACTTGACAGCCAAAGTAAATGTTTTCATTTGAAGAAAACCCACATTTTTGTCACATGAAGAGATTGGTCAATGAGTTTTTAATCAAAACTGTTCTTTGGTTTGTTTTCTGGATGATTAGTTCAGTAGCATTGGAGTAATTTTTATGTTTACTTTCACTTACCACTGATTAAGACAGTGGAATTCTAGCTGTCCAATGAAACCTAATTGTAAAGCATTTTCTAAATTCTGCAAACCAGGTTTTTAGTAGGGACCAAGATTTTTGTTCATATTTTTAAATAACATAGATTTCATATTCTTAGAGTCTTGGGAAAATAATTCTGTTCAGTAATGAAAGCATTCATTTAAGCTGTGTTTCATTTGAACACAAAAAGGAGAAGCAGACTTTTTAAAATGTATAAAGTTTATTAAAGAACTTAATTTTCATTTCCTGCAATTTCCTTTTGCATAAAGCTATATAAAGATAGACAAATGTAAACACTAAAGCACTGTGAAATGGAAACAAAGAGTCATGTTTGGGCAGTTGCCAATGAAGTTTTACTATCATTCTTCCACTGTGTAACACTTGCAACCAGTTACAAGTACTGTAAATAATTCTTTTTGAGGGAGTAAATATGGAAAAAGTACAGTTCACTATGCTGGTAGTGATTGTTTTCTCCATTTGGACAATACTTTTGCAAATAAACTAGAGAACTGCATACTCTCACTGCCCTGTGCCATAATTTTCTGTTAATCTGTAACTATTTACTGAAGTTTGCTTCAAGTAAAAACAGTAATTTTGAAGTATTAAAGAGAGAGGGAAAGACTCTCATGTGCATTTATCAGAAATGATAATTTAGTGATGTACGAACTATATTGGGATTAACAACAATTCAGACTATAGCATCACCTGATTGCACTGTCGTAATTTTAGTATAAATATTGTTTCTTCACTAACCACATCTTAAAAAGAAAAAAAAGTTCTTCAGTGACACGATGTTGCCATCCACAGCTTCTATACTGCAACAATACTTATGATATTGATGTTATAGCATAATGAAGAATGAATTTTAAGCAATGAAAAAGGGCAAGTTGGTGATGGCACACTGAGGGTACAGCAGACTTGTTTACTTTTTGTTACAACTCAGAAGTCACTGAGGCAAATCCAGAAGCTTTATCTCTATGAGAAAGGCAGTAGTTATTGCAATGTCTAAATGAGGTGCCATAGTCAGCAAACATGCTGATTTTCCTAGCTGTATACCTCAGTTCTGTAAAAATGTTAACGGAAACAGAACAACTTCAGCATAAGAAGTTGCAACAGAAGTGGCTTCCAAATACCCAGAAGTTTAGAGACCCCACTGTTCTTGTGATACATGGAAAGCCTGGGTTCAATCCCTTGCTCTGTATTAACTCACAGTTCATGTTTGAAAATGTGCCTCCAAAACAAAAGCTTAAAATATAACTTAAGTATAACTTAACATTCTGTGCTTCCACTGCGGGCAGAATAAGCAGTTGCTAACTAATTTACACTGTCTGTCTAATGTTTAGGGATTAGATTAAGTGAATGATTAGTTTGATACCACATGGAAGTGGGCATATATTCCTTGGTGTCAGAAACTTGGGAAGGGTGACAATTCAAATGCCTTTGAAACTAGACAGTGGCTGAAATCTCTAAGCACTTCCCAGTTTTGCTGTTCATACTACATCTATAAGAGACTGTTGACATTACAGGCCTCCAAGCTGCTTCTTGTAGCAGCAGTTTTTAGGTATCTGGCACATGCAAAAGTACTTGCTGACCTTTATTTTAATACTCATACCTTCTATCCAATGAATAAGCTAGGTCTGCTTGTAGTTTGGTTTGTAAAAGCTTATGCATGGAGTTGGAACCACCTAAACTGAAGGAATACTGAAGACAAGTTTCTGTTAAACTCTGTGCCAGCTGAGGGCTTAGTTTTAGAGACAGATACAGTAAAGAGAAACTGTTGTAGAGATATACATTCCTCTCTTTACAGTGAAAAGCCTTGGACAGACTTGTTTCTGAAGGTAGGAGTGAGCCTATGCCAAGGAAAACGGAATTTCAGATGTGGAAGATGTGTGGCTTGCCTTCCTACTTCTCCCTTAGGGAATATATTTGCAATTGGAGCACTCTCCAAATAGCATGAGACCTTGCTTCACTTCCTAAAGCTCAGCTTAAGCATTTTCTACTTGCCCTACTGAAGCTCTTGCAGCTTGCATTAATTGCTGAGGGCTCCACGCTGATGCTGAAGAGCAGTTTCAGTTTTGTACATGACTTGTTAGATAAATTGCAAAGGTGGCTCTTGAAGAAAGGACTGTCCAGGGCTTTACCACAATAATAGTGGATACTGTTAACAGGAGACTGTTTCTTAACTCAGGCTTTTGTGTGTACCAGGAATCTTAACTGATTGTTGTTTTTCTTCTCTTGTTCACGAGAGCTGAAGTAGTAAGTTCTAAAAAAGTTAGTAATTCCTTTGTTCCAATTCTCCTCTTTTAAGGATGATGATTACTTTTTCCAAAGGATGGACATTTTGTGGTTTAAATCCTTCTGTAAACAGACACCAAGGCACTATGTGATAACAGCTCCTTCCTGGATAATAATACAGCATCAAAGGAATTAAAAACCCATGAGGTTTAAACAACAGACTATTAAATACAAATCTTGCTACCCAGAGGTGTGCAAACAATTTATTTGTGTTCAGTGCAATGCTGTACAGGGGAACAGGTCTGCAGTTGTGTTTCTTTACAAGGTTAATAAATGGTTTGTCAACTCTGGTGAGCACTTATTTTGTATCCAAAGTCCTCATGTAAAAATTAATAAAAAGCAGTTTTACTCCATTTTTGATGGAGTCCCACTGTGACAGGATCAGAAATATCAGTCAACAGCTGTAGATGCAAATAAAATACTCCTCTTAATTGAAACCTGTGGGCTGCATAAAGGATTTTTTCCTACTGCCCAAACAGTTCCTTATGAAGCCATGCTTTTTTTTCTTTTTAGTAGTCCAGCTAGCAGAACAAATTGCCTTGTGGAATTAGCATGTCCTAAAATAAAAAACAATTTAAATGAATATGAGAGTACAGGCAGTAGAACAAACTATTGCTATTATAAAATTTGCTAACCTATTTCTCTGTTGTATAGTGAACAGATTTGAGATACAGGGAGGTATTAATGACTTCTGAAGCTTTTCCTATGAGTTATTTTTATATGAATATCAGTAATAAGCAAATACGTTGCCAAATTAAAATAGAAAGCTATTAGCAAATTAACACCTTTTACACAGAACTTATACAAATACCACATTTTTATATCTTGTGTTATTGCAAGAACAAAATTGCATAGACCATTTGCTGGCACTTTCTGAATTCTCCAAATAATGCTCTGTCTTAGCAAGTAGTTCAAGTAGTTCCCTCAGTCTAATTTCACCCACTAATACAGTAAGTGTTTACATGTAGTGAGAGAAAAACCCCACGGATCTCAAAAATATGAACAATGACATAATCATCTGAACTGAATAATAGTTCAGCAAGGAAACAATTTATATTTTTATGCTCTCCATAAGGCTGTTTTCAGTGCTACTGACAGAACATGTAATTTGATTCAAGTCATTCTTCTGAAGCTGAAATGTCATTTGTGCTCTTCTTCCCCTTACACCCTGCAGTCCAGAACTGTAGATACAAATTTGTTTCCTAAATTGAAGTACTTTTTTAAATTCTGAAAAATATGCTTTTAGTAATGCTTTTTAGTAGTAATATAAAACTCAGATGCGCAAGGGGTGTACAGCCTTTTCTTGTGGCTCACTGGCAGACACGGCTGTATTCTTGGCAAGTGGAGCCCACGCCAGCCACTGACAAGTAGAGCTTTCCATCTGGACACACGCAGATTTCATAGAGCCCCTGAGAAATACCGGATCCACCCCTTGCACCCTCAGGCAGTTTGGGCAGTCGCACAGTTTCAGCATCCAGCAAAAGCTGTGTGAGAAAAAGCAGGACAAATGGGCTTGTTAGAGATAATAAAGCAATAACGTGCCATGAAACAAATTGGATTTGTCTAGGCAGAGGTTTAAGAATGGCCTTCTAACCAGACTTGTTATATACAAAGCTGCTCCAAGACCTAGGCTCTTGGCAGACACTGGAACACAGGAGAGGGATAAGCTGGTACTAATGAAGAGAGAGTGGCTCTCTTCATTAGCAGAGACCTCATAAAATTGAGCAAGGCCTTATGCAAGGTCCTGCACCTGGGTTAGGGCAATCCTCAAACACAGATACAGGCTGGGTGATGAATGGATTGAGAGAAGGCCTGAGGAGAAAGACGTAGGGGTATTGATGGGTGAAAAACTGAGTATGGGCCAGTAATGTGCACTTGCAGGCCAGAAAGTCAGTCCCGGTCTGGTCTGCATCAATAGCAGAGTGCCCAGCAGGTCGAGAGGGGTGATTCTGCCTCTCTACTCTGCCCTTGTGAGACCTCAATTGGTGTATTTTTTCCAGTTCTGGGGTCCTCAACATAAGAAAAAGATGGACCTGTTGAAGTGAGTCCAGAGGAGGCCACAAAGCTGCTGCGAGGGATGGAGCACATCTCCTGGGAGGAAAGGCTGAGAGAGTTGTGGTTGTTCAGCCTGGAGAAGAGAAGGCTCCAGGGAGACCTCATTGCAGCCTTCCAGTACTTAAAGATGGCCTACACTAAAGATGGGGAGGGACTGTTTTTGTCAGGGATACTGGTTTTAAGGTGAAAGAACATTAGATTTAGATTAGGTAAAAAAAGGAATTTCTTCCAGCAGTGAGGCACTGGAAAAGTTTGCACAGAGGAATTGTGGATCACTGGAAGTGCTCAAGGCCAGACTGGGTGGGGCTCTGAGCAACCTGGTCTAGCGGAAGGTGTCCATGCCCATGGCAAGGGGTTGGAACTAGATGATCTTTAAGGGCTCTTCCAACAGAATCCATGCAATGATTCTAAGATAGGAGAAGGGGTCCCTGCTCATATACTGAATACAGGATATGAGCGCTGCTGCTGGACCCAGGTGTGTCCTGGCCTGAGTTCTGCAGCCTCACTGCCAAACCAGCTAGTTAAGGATGGACAAGGGTTGGTCTGTAGTTCTTCTGTGGAAGAACTGGCATGGTACAGCCTCTCAGAGGGGATAAATAGGCTGCTGCATGTTGCATGCTGTTGCTGACAGGCCAATTCTTAACGATGTCCGAAGAGCTATGCTCCTTAATTTAGCCACTCTGGGGCTGAGTGCCTATTTCTGAGCCAGGATTCCCCACTGGGGTGCCTGGGGATCCCTGTGTTAGTGGGGAGCTGAGTGCTGTCTGAATTTTATTAGAAAGCATTTCTCTAAGATAATACAAGATTGTGTCAATTGGTAGTATTATTTACATAAATAAAAGTCTTATTATTTGTATTATTAGTTTTAATATCCTGTTTCCTAAAACCTGAGAAATTAAATTAACAGAACTCAAAAAAGTCTTGAAGTTATTAGTTACAACCAGGCAGGAAGATCCACCATAGTTATGGAAACAAAAGGGTTTCTACTCACCACACCATCACTGCTGTGTAGTTTGATATCCATCTGGGAAAGAGCTTCAATATTCCCAGCTT
Organism: Sclerurus mexicanus; assembly: GCA_013396755.1. Lineage (NCBI taxonomy): Eukaryota > Metazoa > Chordata > Aves > Passeriformes > Furnariidae > Sclerurus > Sclerurus mexicanus. The sequence goes on from VWZF01001378.1 coordinate 1,332,209, forward strand.
GTGCTTTGATATTAATTCCTCTTGGTGCATCCATGCTCAAAGATCGAGTTGGTGATTCCAGCCTGAAAGAAGGAGCAGGAAATCAGACAGTAACACAGTCTCATATGTTCCTTTATTTTTGAAAAATAAGTAAACTTTGAACAAGCCCTTGGAGGTTCTTGCCTGAAGTCATATAAAAGATACAGTTTATTTTTTCTTCAGGCAGACTTGAAAAAGGAGGTAGCTATTTCAAAAACCACCAAAGCATCCCAAATGGAAAATATAGATTAATTCATAATACAAATCCAAGGTATTAGTTGAGACATAAGTAGATTATTTCAGTATAACAGTAATTTAGTTTGAATTTATTTTCCTTTTTGTCTTAATAAGACATTGAAATGAATATATTTAGTGCAATCCACAAGATTTTTAATCAACAAACTGCTGCGAGTTGGACCAAGATTTTAGTCAGCATGTATGTGTGTTGATTAACTAGATGACATCTGAAACTTTAAAACCATTAACTAATTTGAAATAAAAATGATACAATCTGACAAACAGAGAGTTGCAAAACCTGCAGTGCCGCCAGATGGCAGGAAGGTACTGCATTAGCTGAGTAATCACCTGGTCGGGTCAGCTGTGCAGGATTAATGATTTTTATTTTCCCAAGAGATAAAGCTTTGTTTCTTCAGAATTTTGGTTTCATTTCCATGGTAAGTATCAGGGATAGAAGTACTAATTAAAAAATTACGAGAAGGAAAGGCAAAAGCCAAGCTCATCTACAAGCCAGTGACTATATTGCTTCTTTTGCCTGTTACCTAGAACTGCTTCAGTGGGGTCCCTGTTGACTTTACATGCATGTTACCTATCCTATTCAGTACACTCCCCAGACATGTATCAAATATTGTAGCTTTCAGGCATACTGCAGAATACAGATGCACATCCCTGTTCCCAGCTCTGCAACGTTCTCACCCACTGTGTTTTGAAGAAAAGGGGGTGTGTGAGTGTGTGTGCTCACACACGTATGTGCACGTGCTCCCAGCAGATGCTGTGTTGGCTCCACAGCTGCCAATGCGGGAGCGTGGAAGGCTGTGCTCCAGCAGGTCCTTTACTAGATATGCAGCAGGTAGTGAGTCCAGACACTGACTGCTAAAGGAATGAAATGATTTTACACACAATCCTGATGTAGCTGTCCAATGGGTTTAATTTACTGAGGCTATTTTAATTCTTCCTTTTTTTCCTGTTACTTCATTAAAACTACAGTTTAAAAGAAATCAGTTTGTGCTTGTGAGAAAGTTCAGTTGTATCTTTGAATTCTGAGGAAGCTAATTTCAGCTGATATCTTAAAACTTAAATCCATGATATCTGAGCACAGTCACTAAACTTAATGTTTGTATTCCCAAATCTGTAAAGAATGCAAGCAATATTGGCTTATCACTGCTGGCCAGAGGTAGGCAGAAGATTCTATCTTCTCTGATCTTCAAAGGTCCCTTCCAATCCAAACTATTCTATAACTTCATGTTTTTATGATCTGCCTCTCCCTGACATCTCCTGGGTTAGTCACCTTCAACTAGTTTAAACTCCAGATTGATAATTTAAAATTCTAACAATGGATAACTGCATCATGGTTCCATATTGGGACTATATCCAAATGGTTTGATGCCTTATCCCATGAATCTGAGATGGCACAAACTTCTGTCATGATCATGCTGAGTACAAGGGCATGAATATGAGTCTGTTTTGCATCAAATGACTAATACATCAGTAATCTTTAGTAAGCAGTGTTTGGGATTTAACAACTTTTGTATGACTTTTTGCTTTAGATTTCTGGATTTATACTTCTGTGAAACGGAAAATCAGTTTCTCCCTGAGTAACTTACATGGGGAGGTCTGCTTTGTGAGAATATTTTTCAATGTATGTTTGTATGCATTATATAATGAAAAATTAAACAAAGTTTGTATTTTCAATCTTTCAAATTTAATATTTTTTCATAAGTCAGTGTCAAGGTAGTTCAATGTAACTTTGCCATACTTTGTGTTATCAAAAAGCTGTAAACATTGAAATAGCTCATGTTCTTTTGTAAAGTATTTCACCTACATAAGCAATCTAAATGTAGGCATAAATTTTTATTTTTAAACTCCATTGAATATCACAAGGCAGCAGACTAGGACACATTTTTGAGAGTATATCAGATCTACAGGTTGAAAGGCAATCAAACACCAGAGAAATATTTCATACTTTCTACAAAAATTTATGCTGTCAAGAAGCCTACCTCGGAAGCATTTACAGTTTTATGATATGACTAACACATAATTTAAATTACATGGCAGAATTACATTTGCTATATTAATCACGATCCTAAATTTCTGCTGTTTATACAGGTCCTATTTGTAGATTAACTAAGGGTGGAGTTGTCTAATAAAGCAAGTCACTGGAGCTTTCTGGCAACAGATTATATGTGTTATTATATATGTGTTATTATTATATGTGAGATTTTAGCAAAGGCAACAGTCAATAATAATAATGATGTATTTCTTCATACAGCTTTCAAAGGTTGTGTCCGAAGTCCATATATACTAAAAGGGACCCAGGCACCTAGTGTAAAAACAGTGTGACTGAGTTGAACCTTGACTTTGAGTATCCCTTCTCAGTCCCCACATTGATATCCTCAAAAGTCTCGGCAAGAATTTGGTATGTTTGCCGACGTGGAAGGCGCCTGGAAACTAAGAGGGCAGAGATTGATTGTCTTAGAGTTTTTAGTCATTTTACAATGTTTGTTTGAATTTGTACATTAGAATGATTAAGGAATATATTGTTACCAGTCACTTTTTTTTTTCTAAATTACAGACACATAAATTACATTTAACAGGATGAAGTGAATGATCTTTATAATCTAGAGGAATTAATCTATGTAATGTGCTGTCCTAAATGAGACATCTGTCCCTGGCGGTATCTCATTTGGGAAGATGGATTTGGTACTTACAAGTAGCTTCTAGGATTGTGGTAGCTGCCAGGGGTCAATCAGCAAGTGGTGTGGTGTGAAATAAATTGATTGGGACAGCACAACATTTGATGCCAAGGACCTGACACCCCATTATATGTGTTCTGAGGAGCACTATGGACTTCCTGTTGCCTGAGCTTGCCAACTAGATTCCCAGAAAGGCTGGAGCACATCAGGCATTCTCCAAGAGATCATAGCTTTCAAGTTAATCCAAATGTCACCCTGTTCATATAGCCCAAACAGTTCCACTGTTGAGAACCAAGATATGGAGAGCTCAGGCATTTGGGAGATTTCCCTCAAAAGCACATTTCTGATTTGAATTAAGATACTCCAGTAGACATATCCATGAAACGTAAAGCAATGCAAAACCTCGGCCCCCTGGCAGAGTAGGTATTTTGCCTTGCTCACCTTCACCCTGATCCCTGCAGCCAGGGAAACTGCACAGAGTCAGCTAATGAAAAGCAGAGAAGGGTGAGGGAATAGGTGGTCCCTGCTAATATTTTACAGCTCTGTCATCTGCTGGATGTTGATCCTCTATAGTTCATTGAAACTAAAGCAACAGATTACAACAAACACAATATTTTTAACACTGTCTTCTTACTTGTTGGTAAGATAGTTCTAGGAATTGACTATATTATCTTGGCTGGCTGCCAGGGAAATTTGGTGCTAAAAGCAAGGTAAAGAATGTGTATGGTGTATTAAGTATTTAAGTATGTTCTTGTATCAGTAAATGAGAAATTTGATTATTATGATATTTCATCAAATATACTAATCTATCACTTCCACTTCTCTAATACACTCAGTCTTCTTCCCATAGTGCTCTAGTATAATTAAAATAAAAGGATCCATAGAAAATGGGACAACTATATACATATATATATAAAGGTTTGATTTTTGAAGAATGTAACATGAGGAGGCAGAAGACAGTGAAAAATCCTACTCCTCTTTTTTTCTGCCATTTAGTCTCTGTTGGGCTGAAGATGCTGCTTCACAGTTGTTGCTAGGCATTGATATGGGAGCATGCATGGAAAATACAGTATTAGAGGAAAAATTGAAGAATATTAAGAAAAAAGAGGAGATATAGCAATTGTAATGCAGGAGAGCTGGAGCTGGAAAAATGGTATTTGCTTCACTGGTATGTGTTTCCATATTGTTTCCCCTGAACTTCTATGAAGATGCTAAACTCAAAGCTGGTGACCTCATAAGACTGTCTTCCAATGTTCTTTTCTGAACAGACAGCTGTTTGACTGACCTGTCAGTAAACAATCTCCATGACTTCTCAGACTTAAAAAACATTTTGAAGAAACAAGGTGCTTTGACTAAACTGTTCCAAGGCCAAATAAAGCCATGACAGTGAGTACAATAAGGTTGCCAGTTATAGCGCTGAAGATCTGATCCTGCAAGCCTGCATTCCCATGAAAGTAAACACTGTGCAACTCTGCCTGTGCGTGTGTACTGACAAGACTAAGCTTATCTTTTTCCAAGGGTATGTAGTAATAGAACAAGGGGTAATGGTTTTAAACTGAGAGTAGGTTTATATTAGATGTTGTTAAGAAAATTTTTTTGCTATGAGGATGGTGTGACACTGGGATAAGTTGCCCAGAGAAGTTGTGGATGCCCCAGCCCTGGAAGCATAAGGCTGGGTTGGATGGGGCCTTGGACAACCTGGTTTACTGGAAGGTGTCCCTGCCCATGGCCGGGAGATTGGAACCAGATGATCTTTAAGGTCCCTTCCAACCTAAACCATTTTGTGATTCTATAACCAAAACATCTTTTTCACATTGTTAAGTAAAGAAAAAACCCTCATATGCCTCTGGCATGCAGAAAGAAATCTTGCTATGAACACCTATCCCAGAGTTCAAGTCTGGCTTTGGAAAGGTGAAAGGGGAACAGGAATTAAATTAGCCAGTGACTGGATGTCACAGAGCAGAGGAAGAATAGAAAAGGTAAGAAATGAAGGGGAGAAAAAAACACATGAGGAGAAAAGGGGAAAAAGGAAAATCTTTAACCTGTCAAGGAACTAATGTTTTGAAAGTCAAAAGAGCAACCTAGAGGATTTTGTGGGCTTAATTGGCCTTGGTTCTCTGTAGGTGTCTGCTTTCAGCCCTGCTTTTTGAATGCAAGTTAACCTTTAAAAGGCAATAGGAATATATTGACTTTCTGATTAGTCTGAAAGCAATCTAATTCCCCAGCAATGCAGCTAGGCATTGTAAGGGAGTAAACCCTAGACAGAGCATGCACTAGTTACACAAGAAAAAGTTATTGTCAGCATTTATTTATGGTCCAGTATACACAATTTCAAACCATACCCTCTCTTTATGAGGAAGCTGGATTCTTGTTGACATGAGCTGAGCAAAGCTAAGCTGGAGCTCTAGAGCTGGACAGTGAGCAGCAGGCACAGACTGATGCCAACTGCCAATTCCCACCCATATTCACATATCTCCCAGCAGCTTGCTCTTTTGAGGTCAGGCAAGTGAGGGTTGGGGGCGATGTAGCAAGAAGAATATGATTACCCAAAACTGAGGACCTTGGTGTTCTGCCTTGTGGATTTTGGTTGCCTGCCAGAAGGTCCAAAGGCAAGGAAGGACAAAACAACAGGAGTGAGATCTCAGTCACACTATATGCCTCATTTCTGTTTTGTTTTGTAAGAGTATTTTCACTGGAATGGCTCCTAAAATTACATCTTCTTGCAAAGAGGAAAAATGAGTTTCACAGCATGTTCTGGTGAGTGTGTATATCTTAAGGACATGGAAGTATCAGTATTCAAAAGTAAACTGTGATAGCTCTTCCTCAATGTCAAAAAATAGAAAATACTGTTGACTCATTAAATCTTCTTCCCCGATCAGTTTCCGTACACTAATGAAAATATAGCAGTTACTTAGTCAAGCCTTGGCATAAAAGTCTGATTTGATGTAACTTCTATAAATCTTTCAAATACTGACTGATTTTTCTTTTGAAAATGTCCCATTTGCATCACACATATTGAATCCCTTCATTTAAAGGTGGAATAATTGCTTCCTACCTGGATGACACTCTTCCATATTTCTTTCATTCACTTTAATATTCTAAGCCTGAGCTTCACTGAGTTAAAATAAATGAAACTTAATGAAAAAAATTGACTGAAAAACTGCATCCATTTTTCCTTGTCAAGCCCATTAGTTGGTCAATGGCTATATTACATCATCCCAATTTTTGTAGCTTAGTTCAAAGAAATCATTTTCCAAGGGTTATTGCCTCTGGGAGTTGCTTGCACTAGGACATATATTCTGTTTCAGGAAGACTAATGTCAGTATCTATAGCTCCCTTACAATGAATCCCAATCAATCTATTACTTATGCCACAATAAAATATAGTATGCAAACCAGTATATTTTTTAATGAATCAAAACTTAATAACAATTATCCTAAATTAAAAAAAAAAAAGAAGAACTTCCATTAATTTTCTCCCAAGTGAATCTCGCTATTTTATTGGAGAAAAGATTACAGGAAAACTTATAGTAGCACACAATACAACTTTATACTAAAACTGTTCTTTCAACTTAACTATGCCAAAACTGGTAACTCTCCAAAATGAAGTGTTTGTGCCAGTAATAAAAAAAGATCACCAGTCTCTGGTGAAAATACAGAAAAATGCTCTAACTTCATAAGAAAACAAATAGGGTACAACTGAATTCAGAGAAATATACTACAAGGATGGCTGTTTAGAGGCAAGTGTACATACAAAGGAACTCCATTACAGAAAAATTATTTTTGTTCATAAAGCACCCCATTTTCCCAGGAATTCTGAAGCTTTTAAAAAAAAAAATCTTCAGTGGTCCTATGTTGCAATTTAGAGACTATAAGATAATGGAGGAATTAGTTGTAATTTGATTTTAAGAGTCACTTTTTCCCTTGATTCTTCTGCTTATTGCTTAAATGCATTAGTGAAAATGTAATTTTGGAGGGTTCATCATTTTATCTCCAATCACTTGGGAAATCTCAAGATGTGCTATGCTATGCTGAACAGCTTGTAATATCTCTGACCACTGAAAATAGAAATGTACATTGAAATGCACTGAAACAACCCCAATAGTTCAGTAACAGCAGACTTACTCTGAAATAATTACACAGTGATGTAGTAGGCTCTACTTTTTCTGGTAGTCTTCTTTCTTTGGACAAAAATGTTCTTCATATTTACATACATACATATACAGACAGTCCTACAGTGCAAAGCAGTACAAGCAGTACAAGATTTTTGTATGGAATGTATGACATTGATGCAGGATCCTTTTTTTTAAGTTTATGTCTGTGTTGGTAAAGACTAGAGCACTTCATTGCTCAACCACTTCAGGGTTGAGTTCTCATCCATGGAGGGGAATAAAAAGACCACTGAACCACTTCTGTACTTCCCTTTCTGCCAGCTCTTGGGAAGGAGTTTTCATCGGACATGACACAGCTCGGCTTATTGTGCTTGACTGAAATGCAGGGGAGTCACAGTGAAATGATAAAATCATGGAACGGAGAAACCAAGAAGTCAGATCACAGATACTGACTAGGGTCAACGAAGCAACCTATAGGGAATGCATTTCCTAAAGCTAAAACAATCTTATAATGACCTTACAGAATATTGAGCCCCCGTAGTAATGGGTTCTTAGACTCTGTATTTTACATTAGAAAACCACTGTATGAAGAGAAAGTAATTAATCAGATTTTTATGGTTAATTATTTTTCCACAGATAAATTAATCCATTTATCCTTATTTATTTGTATATTTAAATCATTTTGTCCATGGACTTATTACAAGCTTATATGGAAGATATGGAGTCAAGTCTGTTACTTGCTCTGCTGCTGAATTATGGTGTCTAAATTTTAAATATTCTGACATGAGAGATGAAGGACCCAGAAAAGTGGGCAATCTGATGACTCAGGATTAGAAGAAAAGAGATTATGATGTTTTCCTGATACAGATTTGAAGATTCATAAGATTTGAGGAATAAGTCAGTTACAGGAAGACATTGGAGATGAGTTGTGCAGAGTAGGATAGAAAATCAGAAAAATCCTCAGAACAAGAATTGTTGGAGTTAAGGGAGCAACTGTAAAATCAAATATAAATGTAAATACAAGCATGGTAGGCTGATGCACAATTATCAAGATTGGTATAAAAAAGAAGTCTGAATTTGATGCAGAAGATATGCAAAAGATTTTGAAGAAAGAAGAGATTCAGCAACTTGATAGCAATGAAAATATTTAGACTGTATTTTGAAATTCTCAAAGTCTTTAGTGAATATAAGACAACTATGGATTTTTACCAACTAAGAAAGAAAAGACACTTCTTTTACATAAATATGACAGTGTCATGACTTTCCTGAAAAGATGAAGTTCTAGCATGGCCAGGGCCTTCAAGCTAATTATTAGCTTGGAAGGACTCATTACCTTGTGCCTGATATCAAACAAGAGCAAGTAATTGGCAGCATTTGCTAATCCTGGTTAAAAGGTTATATAAACTATGATTAGCAATTCAGATTAATTTATTAAATACTGGGTTACAATTGGAAAAGCTTTACTCTGTAATTTGAACATTTCCCAGCACAGTGCTTGGACTTCGTTCTTACAATGAATTTTCATTTCTTCAGACCTTAACCAAACATGGTGTAATAGGTAAGTGCGCAATTCCTCCAAACAAATGCAGTTGCCTAGAACAGGGAAGTCCCCTGTACACCCTTCAAAATTGATAGAGAGAAACAGGCACCACTAGAGCAAAATTAAGCTGATCTATTTTAGCTGTCTTTGTAAAATGCTGTAACAGTATCTGTTGCCTTCCACCAAGAGGTGATGAGATCCAGTATAGGTATCTACACCTAGATGTCAAAATAAGTTGAATCAATTCCACCTGAATATCTGCCCAAGCAGTTTTAAATCCCTGGGACTATGCTTCAGGTATATTAACCTCTCTGGAAATATATTTGTGTGGGTGGTATGTGGGAGGATCCCTTCCCACTTCAGTGAATGAATGAATGAAATGAATGAATGAATATTTTTGCTTGCAGAGAGAAGAGTATTCTAAATCTAGATGGGCATCTGAGATGCCTCTGCCTATTCTGGGCACACAGGGATCCTCTAGGTTTGGACTCCATTGTATGAATGCAGCCTAAACATGTAAGAGCTAAATGGGAACCAGAAGTGTGTACTGAACTATCAGCTAAATCATGTGCGTCAACAATGAAGAAATCATTTAGGATCAGCAAAAATGTTAGCCACATGCAGATGAGGGTTTTTTATATGTTTTCACTTTTTAGCCCTACTCTATATGAAGCACGACTGATTTTTAAATAAATAAATATTTTGGGGTTTTTTAGCTTATTTTTTCTTGTGCCAAAATGATCAAGGATAATGGTCAAGGGCAGAACCCTGAGGCACTCTATTCCTTTTGGTGTCATTCTTAAATGCTGGGAGTATCTGCTGCTCTTGAAGATATCAGCTGGTATGTTCTTCAGCATATTCTCCTTTCCTCTCCTTTAAACTAAACTAAAAAAAAAAAAAAGTTTTATTTCTTTAAATAGCCTGTGCTCCAAGTTTGTTCCATATTTATGTTGTAAATCTGAAATGCATGGCAACAGATGGTTCCAGTAGAGCTCAGTTATGAGATTCCAGATTCAAGGGAATTGTTTAGCATAAACACAGCAGGCACTAACACTGCTTATGGCTTAGGGGGGTTCTCTGCACAAGCACAACTACAAAGTTAGATTTGAATAACAGATGTTTCTGGCTCCCAAGGTTTTGGTTAACAGATATTTTTTAATCTAAGAAACATAAAAGAAGTGTTCAAAGTTCTAGGACAAATGCAGTTACATGTTCTCTTAAAAAGAGAACAAAACAGTTCCCAGTTTTAATGGTACTTTGAAAATACTATAAAAGCAATTTAAAACAGTTATAACATATTCAAAAGCATAGCAGATATGATTATTACAATGTATTTATATTTGTTTACTAGTTCTGCATCCATCTTAAATATTGAGGTATTTTTGCCTGTTTGCCCACTGGCATTCAATGCAGAGCTGTTGAAAGAATGAAGACTAAAGATCAGACTGAGATATTATTAAAATAGAAGTTCTCTCAAGACTGACAGTTGTGATGAAGAGTGGTAAGCAGAGCTAATTCAAAAGAGGTCTCTGTGATGACCTCAATTTTATGATGTGCTGACTCTCCAGGTAATTAAAAATGGCCAAGGCCCCACTGAATGTGATTGAATCTGGCACACCACAGATGCTTCCCACATGGCTATCTTTTTTCAAATTACTTTAATAATATTATAAAATAGCGTATTGTACTATAAAACTTTAATCTTATATAATAACACTATTTGCATCACTATTGTAAAAAAATGTAGTTACTATTTTCATTATGAGTAGTTTCACAAAATTATCTTCCAGGTTGAAATTTTCCATTCCTTTCATTTATATAACTCAAGCAATTTTTTATTTGATATGCAGAAGGATAGGAAGATTTCAAGTAGCTGGAGTTCTCCAGTACCTGCTGTTTATAGTGTTCATGTGTTCTTCATGAAAGGAAGGACTCAAATGAAGAGGCTTTACGGACAAGCAGGTCATACCCTTCCTCTCTAGTGATTCATTAGTGCTGTGGTTATGCCGCACTGACATCAGAGTCCTCACAACTGAAGTATCACAAGTGCACACACAGACTGAGAGAGAGGGGAAAGAGTGAATAGCAATGGTGCACATGTGCCACGTATCTTGGAATAATTACTGTTACCAGGAAATGCTTCCCTTCCTTTTCCCACTGTTTGCCACATGCACATCCTTATGTCCTTTCCTGCCTCCTCCTCAGCTCCCTTGATATCGATGCAGGTAGGTATGTAGGTGAGAGATAATGTAAGGGATGATCTGCTTAACTCAACATTATGTCTTAGATCAGTGACAGCACAATCATAGCCCTACAAATGGGGCTCCAGGTGGTCATCTGCAAGGTGTCTATGACTGCGACAATCATTAATGAAGTTTTCACAGTGGCTTGCTCTCTGGTGGGATATGCTGCAATCACTGATGACAACTGCACTTTAGCAAACTCACTGAGCAGTCTGACATTGTCAGGGACCCAGTTCAACCCAGTGTAGGTGCAGAAACCATTACAACTTTGCTCTTTGCACTGCCAACATAACGAGCCATGAAAGATACTTAAATGACTATTCCATACAAGCAGCAGAAACAATTCCTATTGATTTTAATGTATTAAGTGACATCTCTGAAAAACTGAGGCTTTAAGAAGAATATCAGCCACATGACTGGTGTAAGTGAAAGTCATTTATGACAGTGGGCAGAAGCCTGGCACGTGCTGTCAGGAAGAGCTTAGCTGGCATAAAGGCCATTAATATCAGTGTGTGGATTTCACCTCCTCCCATTACTGAGATTATCTATCTATCTATCTATCTATCTATCTATCTATCTATCTATCTATCTATCTATCTATCTATCTATCTATCTATCTATCTATCTATCTATCTATCTATCTATCTATCTATCTATCTATCTATCTATCTATCTAATCTATCTATCTATCTATCTATCTATCTATCTATCTATCTATCTATCTATCACTGGTTCCAGAGGCCAGCAGTCCTTTGAAACAGGAAACATGCTCTAGGTGTTTAGGAGAGCAGCTCTGACTGCCAACACATCCATGTGGAAACAGGCTCACTCAGAGACATGAGACTCTCTTTCCACTGGTCACCAAGTGTCCCTCCTACCTCTCCAGGAGAGCAGGACAAAGCCCCTTTTCATACTCAAAATTACAGAAGGCAGGATGATCTGATCACCAGAGTAAATCTATCTCCTAAGGTCATATCATCCATGCATAAAATGATACCTGCAGGTCTGGAAACTAAACTGCAATGAAGAAGATTTTGCAATGATATGGGTGCATAGAAAATGATAATAACACAAGACAGAGAAAACAGACTGTGCTTGGAAAGTTCTTTTCACTTTAGGTTTAATATTTACAGGTAAAATCACTATTTAAAAGATTACCAGATGTGTTGTAGTACACAAACCTTTGCTAAGTGATTTTTTAAATATTCAAGTCAGAAATGCTTCTGAAAAGGTGATAAATATGATGTCCTGTATAATCTGATCCTGCTAAACTATGCCTTTTTACACATCTGAGTCCACCAGATGAATGGAAAGAAATTCTTTAAAGCTACCAAACACTTGATGGTGTTCTTAGTTAACCTGAGTGCAGTAAAATACATGAATGCAAATTTATATCTAGCAAATTAATGCCAGGGTTCATAAAATTACATTGCAGTAGAAATATCTCACTAGTCAGAGTGCAGAGATGCCTTGCAAACACTGAATCATAACTGTAGCCTTACTTTCTGTTATGTAATTTATTCTCTCCTGAATGACTGGGCTTTTGATTTGCATAATGGGTGCAAATAAAAATGACTGTACTGCAGTTAGTGAGATGGTATTTTTAGGCAATTAGCATGTAAGCATTAGTATAACAAATATGATTAAGCAATTATTTAGCAAATGCTTTTACCCTGATTGGCTTCTATACATCTCTTTCTAGACTTCCCTCATAATTCTTACTCATACAGCCATAAAAGTCCACAACTTCAGTTTCCAGCTTTCTCCCTGTCTTATTACACAGTTTAACCAAGTGCAAAAGGAAATCATATTATCAGTGGGGAATGGAAAGGATAAAAGAAAGCCTTCATAAAGAATCAGGGGAAGTAGAAGCCAGAACTCCAGAAGTGGAGTTAATGGATGCCATACAACCGAAATAAAAATTAAAGAGTATATATTAATTATGAATATATAGATAGGGAGACACCTACCATCAGTACAGTAATTTACCCTAAACAAATACCAAGAAGATACATATTTTAAGTTTTAAGTAATACCAGTATTATACATTTGTTTAGAATACATATGCTCCCCAGGGGAATATTGAAATACTTTCAGTATATACCCATAAGCCATTAAACATACCCATATTGTGGTAACATATATATATATATATATATTATAATAATGCTCTGGCAAGTTTTCTCTCTGCAACAGTGATACTCCTGCTATAATGCTTTTCAAAATCAAGAATAGTGGAATGATGTGGATCATTTTGAACTTGGTTGTAAACCCTCAGTTGAAGGACTGGCAGAATACTACAAACTGACTGTACTAAAAGTGATTTCCCACAGGATTTGTGCTCAGAGGGCACAACTGCTGCCTGTCAGACAGCCATAAATGGCAAATATGAGAACAAAGTTAGTACTCATTCATAAGCATTATATTCATTGTGCATAGTGTACAGTTAATAAATGGAAAAATGTCATATTTTTCTTATTTGCAAGCACATCTCCATAGGTTTGGGAAATGATAACAATCACTTCAGAAACATTGTTTTGAGATTTAAAGGGGTTTTTGCTCATCCACTGTTTTCCCTCAGAAAAACACAAGACATATAGATCACAAAAAGTAAACAGTATGAAAATGACAAAACTATGCATGAGCTTCATATTATTCAAGGATACAAAATTTAGGAGGGTTGAATAATAGGCTAAATAATATTCTCAGTTACAAATTATCAGAAAAATATGTTAGCATCAGACTGGAAAAATGTCTAAACTTCGACACCAGTTTTCACAGAGTTTGTTATTTGATAACAGGGGATATAAAAGGGTATGTGTACTGGCATGAAACTCTGGATAATATCAGAAAAGGCTACTTCCAGTACCTGACATGGAACCTGGGGAAAAGTTGGCTTTCAGGGAATTGTTATAAATATCTCTGTCTACATCACCTAGTTCCATTAGCTGCCGCTTTAGATTTCCCATCTACATTTTGGGCCATAAGATATGTGTCTGAACATAAGCTTCTCTAATTCTGTTTAAATTCAGTCTTTTGGAAAGCAAGATAGCTGTTTTCCATTAAAACTTTGCTGTGATCCAATTATAGGTGGCAGCTAAATAAATTCTAGGGAAGCCCCAGGAGACCTGATTGATGCAAGGTCTCAAGATGCCAAATATGCACCAAGTCTAAGGGCTGTGGCCACTTTCATGAAGAGCCACGGAAGAGGCAACACTTTTCTATAGTATTCCAAATAATGTACAACATAAAAATTCTAATAGATATTGTAATATGTATAATGCTATATTACATATTATACAAACTTACTGATTTTGCTAGCAAGAAATTCTGAAACATTAGGTCAATTCCCTCCTCATCTTGAGGGGAATGAAACCTGTATCTGTTAGATCTATTTGCCAGACTACAAAATAGCTTGGCAGAAATAAAGAGCTGGATTTTGGCAATTCCTGTGGTGAATGTCAGTCTTTGCACAACCAAGTAATCTGTCAAGAAACAGAGCAACTACACAGGAGATAACCTCGTGGTCAGGGCATTCATCTGGTTCTTCTGTCAGGATTACTTTTTAAATCATAACTGATGATATCTGATAACTTTGTCTGGGAAGGACATTTCCTGGATATATCCAAGTCTCTCTTTTGACTTTAAACATGCCATTGAGATGTTTGTGGGACACTTATTACATGCAAGACCCTAGGTCCTAAAGTCTTAATATATTTTGTAAATGAAAACGATGTATCTTATTTAGATATAAGAACTCCATTAAAGGAATTAGAAAGTAGGCAATGTTATTTTAAACTTAGGAAAGTTTCAATCTTGAAATGTAGATTTTGTTGTAATAGTTCTTCCTACAAATGAGTCATAAATTCAATCTATGAGACTGAAAAGGATTCTATAAATTTCCTTCAAATTACACATGAAAAGACAGTTACTGACTACAGTATAATTGCATTGCTCTGTCTCCATTACTTAGCTTTAAAAAGATATGTTCTAAGACACTTATCTCTTTGTTTCCAGAAAAGCAGTTTATCTTGAAATTCAGCATTTGGACAAGAAAACCAGCAGAATGTATAATTCAGAGGCCATTTGTGTCAGCTTTGTTAGAAATCCTGCTCTAAATCTGAATGACAGAGAATGAATGTGGCCTTTGTTCATATGACATGAGCTGAAAAGTTATGAGCATTAACAGCTTCCAGTCAGCTCCTTGAAACATGCAACTACATTTTAGTGGCTTTTCTTGAAAAAATACTCCCTACACTTAATGCTACATACCATAGTACTTTATAACACATTCATCTAGCGTATCACATTCACATGGCACAGCCCAACGACTGAAGGATAAATAGGAAAAATAGCAGAAGAAAGTGAAAGTGTGGTGAAAAGGCTTGAGGTGAGAAAATAGGTCCTTGTATTTAACAGTCTGGGATGAAATAGAATATTTATGAAGCATTACAAAATCGCCATTCATTGGTAAACTTGTCTGAGCTCCTTCACAAAAGATCGCATGAATTTTGTTTACACTGACATTTAAGGTTAAAGTAACCTTTTCCCAGCTTGAGCTTTACAAGCTGGTCTACTCTGCCTACACCTTAGCATCTGCACTGCAGACCAGTGCATTTGATTTTTAATCCTTTGCAGAAGCCCTCCATGAAAACATGAAATCATTGCCATCTCTCAAACTTGACACTGATCATGACAGAAAAAAAAAAGAAAAAAGACTGAGGCATTGTCCTAGTTGCAGCGGCTGGGACCAGTTTATTGCTGTGTGAGTGTAACCAAAACTGTGTATTCTACATCCTCTATGTAATTTCTCATGAACTGTTAATGATGGACCATTTGCAGCAGCTGCCCAGGGCACAACTGACCCCTCGGGCTACAGGCTGGGTGTTAAAGAACTCTGGAAGATAGGAGGGTGTTCCTGTTGTCACACCAGTGGCTCAGATGTGATAACTCCCCTCCGGGGATGTATCAGCACCTTCACACCCAGCCTGAGGGGTCATGTCTGCTAATGGACCATCAAGGACTATCCCATGACTTATAGGGTAAATCACCCATTGTGAAACTCCTCGCCCTGGGGGAGGTATTGAGCATTCACATCTGAACCTGAGCATATCTAATCTTGGGGTTTGGGGACTTCTGGTACCACTTATCAGATCCAGAGGGGGACCAGAACCTCAATAGGACTGTAACTGCCACTCTTGACCAGAGTGCAACCATTATCCTTAGCAACTTTATCCTTTCCTTTTACCTTGCACTCAGGGGGGCACGTGGCACTCAACACAGGGGCTAATGAACACCATTCTGTTCGTGTCCCAGGGTGCTGGGTTACACATCTGGGTTTTGTGGGTTAAAGCCAATTTTTTCTCCATATCATAGTATTTATTATAATCTTTTTATTAACTTGTAACTCTGACTTGTAGCCTCTTTTTGAGTTGGGTTCATTTCTCCTGCTGGTTTACCTTTAAACTAGCACAGGCATTTTGAACTGCTCTGGGTAAAGACTTGCCATGACAAGAGTGAGGAGAGGAACTTTTTGCAAGAGCATTTAGTGATAGAACAAGGAGGAAAGATTTAGATTAGACACTGGGAAAAAATTCTTTACTGTGAGGGTGGAACAGGTTGCCTAAACAAGCTGTGGATGCCCCTTTCCTAGAAGTGTTCAAGGCCAAAGCTGGATGGGGCTTTGAGCAACCTGGTCTAGCAGGAGGTGCCCATGGCAGGGAGGTGGAACTAGATGATCTTTAAGGTCCCTTCTAACTCAAACTATTCTATGATTCTATTATTATCTGATGATATAAATGAGTGGTGTATACACTGCACAGCTTCATGCCCTGATACTCAGTTTTCTTAGGGTTAAGCTGACTCAGTTTCCAGCACAGGTGTTTAGCAGCTCTGGATTCGTGTCAAATACTAACAACAGGTGCAAATGTCAGTAGCCATGTAGGTACTTCCTTACTTATAGTAATTAAAAGCGAACTTCTGTTAATTCCGAAAGAATCTGTACTTTCCACTATTTTAAGCTAAATGAAGACAGAACTGAATGGGATTTCAAGTATTACATATGAGCTCTGCAACATTCTACATCAAAACGTATTTATAGAAGACATGGTAAAAAACACTAAAGAGACAAGCTAAGAGGCAAACTCATCCATGCAGGAGAACTTTATGAACTCTTTGAATTAAGTTCAATGTTTTAATTCAAATGTTATCCTATTTCAAAACCAGGTGGAAAAATTATAATAACAATAGTTGCATGTAGTCTGAAACAGTGTAACTATTGTTAAATGAAGTTCAGATAAGAACTTAAAATGTAACATAGCATAACAGATGTAGCATAAAACTATTAGCTTTAAGCCTATTCAAATATTAATTGATTATGCATTTGAAGCAAAGTAACAACAACGGAAGATAATGGGTATGTAGCCAATTAAAATTTGGGGAGAGCTTCTTGATTTTGAAATTATAAAAGTTGATTTCCTATTTTACTAAAATTGAGGTAATCACAGCAAATGACAAATTCACAACATAATGAATCCACTCCCTGCAAAACCAGACTATGTACACTCACAGTGCAGAATCCTACATACTGGTCAAAGTCTGTCATATCCAAATTCTACCATAACAGAAGAAACACATATTTGGAAGTGGACATCAACATGTAAAAAACAATGTCTTGAGCTCATACTGTCTTCAAATGCAAGCACAAGGTATCTTACTACAAATAAATGTTAAATACAAAGGAGAAAATCAAAATAAGTATCTTAATAGTCTCTCGCCATTCTCAATTTGAAAATTCAATCAACAAGATACAGGCAGTGTTTTTGAAAGCTTTAATCATCTTCCAGTACTCTCTAATAGTTATCCATACTGGAGAAGGAAAGTAAGAAGAAAAATTATGACAGAAAGTAGCAAACTGCCAAGGTATGAAAGGACAGAAATACAATTGTTAAAGAGATCCTTTTTCATTTTAAATCTTCCTTTGAACTGGCTTACAAAATGAACGATAACATGTTCATGAAGGGAATATAATTTGAGTTTATTGCCTCATCATAACCAGCATATTGTAAACTAATTTGGGATTCTCAAAATTACATAGACTAATGCACAAAGAAATGCTATCCCAGAATAAAGGAGCTCTGAAACATGGACTACTTAATCATGATTTTCTCAGCCCAAACTGCTCTTTAGTTATACAGAGCTTTGCACATTTCCAAATCTTTCTTCTAAGTCTACATCCTCACACTGATACTAGTTTCTAAAAATCTTGACTAATTACAGGTTGATGACCTGCTGCACACAAGCAAGTTATGTTGCATTGTAGTAGAAAAAGTAGTATTTCAGTGTTTCAAAACTGAAAAACAGAAGCTTACAGAAAAACTTTCCACAGTAGTTTTAAATATTCACCAGCAATAAATGATTCATAATATATTTCAAAATTTCAGAGCAATATATAATTTTCCTTCAAAACAGTAACTTGTCACATAAACTAAAAAAAGTTATTAGTAATTGTGTTGCAAATCATGTGTTCAAAAACCGTATCTATAGCAAATAAAATTGACATATTAGATGTATGTTTTTATGTATAAATTCTTACCTAAGCTGCTTAAAAGCTTCTGCTTTCACAAGTGGTGTTTCTACAGAGTGTTCAAAAAGTGCTCCTTCAGGGCCTGCAAAAAAGATACATATAAAAAAGAAAAATAGTATAATGTAACAATTTGAATGTAAAAAGAAAGCAAGAGTTTTGATATGGCCATTTTGATGTTGGACATTAAGATAAGAAAACATATATTAAGAATTATAAGACAATTAAAATATAGCTACATTATTACCATTACAGTATTGATTGAAACAACACAATACAGAAGTAATGTAAATGTAGAGTAAGTTCTTAAAATTAAATCTAAAAAGTCTGAAAGCAGAGAAACTTTAAATGACCTGGGACAACAAAATAAGTATATAAGATTTGTACAATGTTACCGCCATTACAGTTAATAGAGATAATTTAAATCCCACAAAACCTTTGCAAATATTACAGTACTAAATTATTGTATTTATTTTAGACTATTCTATGCATATCACAAATTCTGGCATATAGCTTCATCAAAGGGTTTCCCCTATTTATGCGCAGACTTGCCGAATATAAAATGACATTTATGCACGCAAATTGGTAATCACTATGGGATCAGACAGTTTACCTCTTGAAATAAGAGTGGTTTCACCCCAATGAGTAAGAAACAGTGGGCACCCAACCTCACCACGAGCTTCCCCATTGGACCTGAAAATCTTCCAGGAACATCCATTTCTGCTTTCCTGCTTATTAGCATTATTGCAGTATGACCACCTCAGTGACCATCTCCCACTTAGCTTCACTAGGATCAGGGAACTAGCTCAAGTGGTACAAAAGCCCCTCAGCAACAGAGATGGCACAAAGAAAACATTGTGAAAGTACTCATCAAAAACTGGAGTGGCTTTCTGTAGGCTGAGTCATCTCCGGCTTTGAGGATTCACATATCTGAGCACTTTTCAGGTGAATATGTAGCAAGGCGATATATTTTAATAGGATATTACTCAAGGTGGCTTTTCTGGCTGCTCTTTCAGTTAGAATAGGATGCCGTTACCCTCTGAATTCTGGGCTCTGGAATCCCTAAGTTAGGGATTTGGACTCTGTCTAGACAGAGAATGACAATGGATGATTAGAAAGTGTGGTGTAGTATGTGGTATTTGACTGTCTTAAATGTAGTATGAAGAAAAAGAAAATAAAAAATCAGTCGGGACAACTACAGAGAACATGGTAAAAGGAAAAGAAGTGAAATCAAGAGAAACCATTAAAAATGAATATATTGCTGAGACAACTGAGAAGAAGACTGTCACTTCATGAGGGCTGTGGGAAAACTCTCAGCATGTCCTAAGAAAGCATGAAAGAATTAAATCTCCTTAGCTTGGATGGAAGAGAAGTACACAAGATTTAAGAATTATCATATTACATCACTTCACCACTTTGAGGAAGCATTGATTTACTAAACTTGTATTTAAATTTTATTTAGATGGCATTTATTTAGTTGATATCGTTCATCATCAATTTAAATAGATTAATCTTTCTGCATTCTCCACAAACTCACTTCATGGTTACCAAACTGGACCTGGATGAAACAACTGTTTATTTTAGTCATACTGGTTATTAGTTTCTGTTTTATTGCTTGCTGCATGATTAAATGCTATAGCTGTTGCTCAGCTTTTTGCTTCAATATTAAGTATAATGCTAGGTTTAAATAGTAGAGACTGGACAAAATTTTTGAGTGTTGTCCAACCCTAAAGAGAAGACTGATGCCTAAAGGTTTCTTTGATTTTTGATTTTTTAATTTTATGGATTTTAGAAGTTATTGTAGATCTAATGTACTAGTGAAATAACTTCAGTAGCTTAATGTTCACACATACCAACCCCATCCTATATCAATCCCTTAAAATTCCAGTAGCTGTTTAGTCTCTGTTTCAAGGTAGAATTGCCACAAAGCCTGCACCACAAGATAAAGACATAGACAGAAAGACCTCCAAATCTGAAGCTTTGGAAGCCCTCCAAGGACCCAATGTGCTGTGAAGAAGACAACGATGATGAAGGAAGGGTCCCGAGCCCCCAGACCCAATTCCTGACAGGGTGTGCTGGAGGCGGAGCGGGGCAGGACTGGGGGAAATAACAGAATGGGATTGGATGGACATTATTATAAAATCTTGAAACCTGGGTCAAAGGAGGGGATCCTGTGTAAATGTATTCCTGGAGCCTGGAGGCTCATTAAAGCTCCTGCTCACTTATCTCCTACTAAAAGTTGCCTGGAGTTTTTTTTTTCCTCACTCTTTAAGGCATCACTACTAACTGGCATGAATATAATACCGGAAAACTTAAAATTCATTAATTCAGACGGAGCTTTAATGCATTAACATTAAGATTTTTCTGCAAGATAAAACCTGATGTGCAGATGGACATAGTTAATTATTCTCCTGTTCTTGTTTTTGTGCTGGTGGGTGTTACAAGGTGATAACTGTACGTGTTGAAGATGAAAAAAAAACCACCCTACACCTTAAGGAATTAAAAGTGTTTATTAGAAAATGCTGATTTGGTACAACTGAGATATTTTTCAGGGATATGCTGATACGCTGAAAAGCGTAAATGTGGCACTTGGGGACACAGTTTAATGGTGGACCTGGCAGAACTGGTTAATGGTCGGACTTGCTGGTCTTCAAGGTCTTTTCCAACCTACATGATTCTGTGATTCTGTGGTTCTGTAAAGACAGGTAAGTGGTAACAGAGTGGCATCACTCTCATGGAAATAGGGGCTAGTGGAAGAAAGTCAACAGGAAACATCAGTGTCAATGCTCTGGGGGGGAGAGGGGTCCAGTGGGTGGTGTAAGAGGGAATGAAAAGGCTTATTTCGTATTCTAGAACTATCACCTCTAAGCAAGAATAAAACCTTGCCTTTATGTGATAAAGACTTCTTCATCAAACAGCATTAAGTTTGAACAGTATGACACTAATAAATAAAAAACCAAACACCTCAGGGCAATTTATTTTTGGAATGTCCTAAATTGATTTCTTGTCTTAATTTCATACTTTATCTTTGAAACTGCAAAGAAAGCATTAATTACGATATGAACACTCCTATTTCATATTTACTATTTTATAGGTTAATGATTATTAATAAAATGTAATTTAATCCAGTAGCAAGATATTAATTTCCTCAATGAGAGAATTGAAGCCAGCAAGATTCATTAACTTCCCCCGCACTCTATCAAGCAAGGACTATTTTCCTTCTCAAAGTCTAACAGAATGTTTATTCATACCCTCGAATTGCCTCCTACTTAACTTACCTTCTGAGCAGTAGTGTTTAAACACACGTCCTCATGTTGCACTTCAGCGTTAGCTAGGCAAACTAAAAACATTTGCATAGAACAAAGCACTAGGAAATCATGGACAATACTCAGAAAATACCTTAGGAAATGTTTATAAAAGACAAACAAACAGAAGGACAAGTAGTAAACTGGAGAAGTGATGATATAATATGCTTCTCCATAAAAATACTGATCCCTTCTGCCCTGCCAGTTTTCTTTCAAGTGAAAAAAAGGTGTAGATGTGGGGATGTGGTTTAGTGGTGAACACAGCAGTGTTAGGCTAATGGCTGGACTTGATAATCTTACAGTTCTAACCTTAACAAATCTATGTTTCTACGAGTCTGCCATGAGAACATTGTTAGTTACAAAGCAATTGGCTCTTTGCCAGCCAATAAACTATTACAACTGTCACCAATGCCAACAGGATGTATAAAACCCTACCAGCACAAAATGCTGATATTCACTACCTCCATAGCAATATAATAAATGTCTGCAAAACGTGCAGGTCATTAATAAATAATATTAAAGAGGAAGTAATCGGAGTATGTGCTCTTTCAGGTAGCAGTAATTGCCATGAAGGGTTAAGCTGAGCTTCAGTTTCATACACTTATATTTAAGTGTCTTTGATATAGATGTCATAGATGAGATAGAGGCAGAACTCAGTTGCCTTAATCATATTTACTTACTGTCATCTGAAACACCCTTGTACATCCTGCCTGGCCTTCAGCTGCAACTATCAAAAGAAGCATCTCTTGTAGGTAAAGTGATATCACGTGGTGTCTCACATACCCTAAGGTGTTTCACACGCAGTTGGATGTTAATGTTTTAGCTTGTGGACTTGGCCACTATCCACTGTATTCCATGGAGACGAATGAGCCGTTGAGCTCACCCTAAAGCAGATGGCAGCATTTGGTTGGCACAAGAGCTCTCCATGTGGCAGGTCTAGGTGTCTCCTTCACACTCCAGGCTGCACCACCTGTGTTGACTGGAGGTTCAATTCACCATCTGAACATGGGCATCTAAGACCTGTCAGTGAGCCTGTGGGGTATCTGAGGCTGGTCATGGCTTTCTCCAGGAATTTGTTCTTCCTAGGAGAACTGAGACAGTTTGCCGCTATTTTATTCTACCACATGGGCCAGAAATTGTCTGACTGAAATAGCATGAAACACACCAAATTGTAGGGAAATGATAATTCTTGGGGTGTTGGATTGGATTAGCTTATTCTTAGGCTTTTTCCTTTATCATAAATAATAGACATTTGCTCCGTGCTATATTTTAGTTGAAAACTGTTCCGTTTTCATACAAATCATTAGCTTTTCATAATTCACATAAATAATGAGAAGTAAAATCTAATAGTTAATTGTATTGTACAGAAAAAACTGCAAAATGTTCTTTGTGCATTTTAAGCCTGGGGCCATCTGTTTCTTACGGTATAAACACTTCAAAATTTATTTCACACTGATCTTTTTCTCTACCTAAAATGTTTAAAAATTATCTCAGTATGCAAAGTACTATTCATGTATCCTTCATGCTAATAGTATCATTTAATTCAAAATAATTTATTCTTCATGCTAATAGTATCATTTAAATCACAATTTTAATAAATTAATTTGAAGCAAAGTAGGCATAAATCTCCTCTCACTCATATTAATTTTACACTGAAATAACCTCACTGGCTTTATGTATTTGCTCTTGTATTGTACCACAGTATAGAAATGAAACAGACAATTTCTACAATATCTGCTGAAGTAAATAATTATCAATGCAGTGTAAAGATTAATATTGGATGACTCAGAATACATGCTCTAGCACAACAATTTCAACTCATGTATGAATGATTTTTACTTTGAGCAGAGATAGACCTTTTCCAAATCAGTTAACAATTATGCAGTTTTTCATATCTTTGTTAAACATGCTTTGCTATTAAAGTTTAGCATCCCTTGGGCAAACAATAATTATTTGATATGGTTTCCTGGTTAAACAAAGTTGTAATTTCAATTAGGTTAAAAAGTAAAAAAACTGAAGATAAGACCCTCAGGCATAAACAAAATTTATTAACACAATTATTATAACTTAACTTTGGCTTTGAAACACTAATCACATAGTTACTACCATATTTATAGTTTTGCACAGTGAAATAATATGAATCTTTTCACTAAATTTAAGACCTCAAGATTTCAGAGGACCAATAATTAGCAAAAGTCAAACATGATAATTGCAATCAGGTAAAAATATTACAAATATATTTGAAAACAAATTACAGAATAATTTCAATACTTCCTTTGATGGACTCCGCTGCTTAAAGAGAAATCACACCTTGTTGTATCTATTTTAATGCAACCTTACACCTAGAAAATGAAGGTTGACTTTATCAGGTCATATGAAAGAAAATAGCTTTTCATGTGATAACTTTGATGTATTACTTTGTAAATGAGTACTTCAGTGATTAGCAGAAATAGCCTAAGACAAACTTGTCTTTTGACAAATGACATTTAAAATATACTACAAATATCATCCTATGACATACGTGCTACACAAAGCAGAAATACAGTGGCTTTTACTTTGAAAGATAAAACCATATAAAAATATCAGAGAAAGCCTGAAGTTTTCACAAATCAAAGTCATTACAAGTCAGACTGGAATATCCAGAATTTTTTCAGCCTCAAACAGTGTACAAGGCAGACATTAAATAATTCAGAAAAAGATGCACCTGTACAGTTCCAATCACTAATGACTTTAAAATAAAATACCACACATACAGACGTATTTATATAATTATATATGTAATTATATATATACACACACACAGAGTTATTTCGCTGTTAAAAGTTCTTACTGATTATTTATTGGAAAAGGTCAGAATATCTGTTTCCTAATGAGGTAAAATTGGAACTTGTGTTCACACATAATGATGTATTTAAAAATGCCATTTTTGTTGTGCTTCTCTTATGGGTGTTATTTTAGCATTTCTGAAAGCATTACAAACCTGTGACTCGAAGCTTATCTGTGCCAATTACAACCTCATTTTCATCCACTGTGAAAAGTGGCTTTCCGTCCTTTGAGTTGATCTGAAATTGCTGACCGTGGAATTCCACCATTTTGGGACCTGCAAAGCACACAGAATAATGGAATCATGACATCATCTTTCTTCAACTTTCTATATAAATTGCCAATAATTTTAGTTGGTGTTTTAATAATTTAGTGACTCATTTAAGTACACTAAAGATCATGAAGCACCCAGATAGTCTACGGACAGTGGCTCGGTGAGTACTGAAATTGGATAAATCTATTTACATGATCTAATTTGTTGTTCAAAACTGTGCCTAGAGACATGCTTTATAGTTGGGTTTCCAGGGAATTTAAAAAATCCCTCAGGAATTGATCAAGACAAACATTCATGTTCTTGGTGTTAAAACTGCTTTGATCAGTATAAATCTATTATCTTTTTTTTTCCTTTTTTAAACATAGAAACTAATTATCAACGTCTTTGCAGCACCATGGCTTTTGATTAGGGAGACTCAAATGCTTTAAAATTATAAACATCTCATGTAAGAGCAGGATCCTCAGCTCTTCAAAACAAATGCCAGATTAGCTACACATATCTAACAAATGTTACTGATCATGTTCTTAAAAGACTGTCAAGGAGCTATGAGAGTATTTGCAATTGATTCTGGTACTCCAAAAATAAAAATAATTGCACGCAAGAGAGTCTGCATGTTTTCCAGATCCTAAATTCACTAAAACATCATGTTCTACAATATTGCCTTAGTAAACAGATAAAAATCAAACCCTTAATATTTCTGTTTTCTAACAACCTGATCAATTAAAAATTCACACCACATAAGTTTGAATATCTGTGTCATGGACTTATCTAAATCTATGTTCAGAATTAAAATTACAGAGAATGGTCAAAGCAGTCAAATGGTCAAAGCTTCTTTTCAGCAATTTTTAATAAAGGTATTTCACAGACTATCCATGGGACCAGAGGCACTGAACTGCTTCGTTCCCATTAAGAATCTGTCTTACCATGTCTACTCCTGTGTTAAATATATTCCAGGCAGTAATTCTCAAAAAGACTAGGACTTTTTCTTCTTGCTAGATGTTATGTTAAATTAGCTCAGTTGGTTAGAGCATGGTGCTAATAATACCAAGTTCATGAGTTTGATCCCCATATGGGCCAGTCACTTAAGAGTTGGACAAAGTCCTTGTGAGTTCCTTCCAACTCAGAATATTCTGTGAAAATGGCATTAGGTGACAGATGATTCATAGTGCTAAGAAATATATGCAAGTATTTCACAAAATCTTTGCATTGTAACTGGTGCAAGAGATGGATACCGTAAGGTTCCTTACAAGTTGCTTATTTTTCAGATGCAAACTATTGCTTTTAATAGCCCACCAAGCACAGAAGGGGTTATAGAAGCCATAATGTCCTAAAGCAGGACAATAATTTTAAGGCACAAACTCCAATACTGATTTTACTTGAAAATGGTCAGGATAGAGGGCTGTACTCTGTGTTGTTATGCTGTGCTGCACATGTGCACCCAGGCATAGCCTTACAGACCTCAGTTTAGCTCTTCTCTAAAGCTACCCTGAAGCACATGACTTTAATTGCTGAGAAATATGTTGCAAAAAGTGAGATCAGAAAGTTTTGGGGATTTTTTTTTTTTTTTCAGCAAAAGAAGCAGTTTTGGGTAAGGGAGTCAAGGATGGATTCCTGTCAACAATTTCCTACTAAATCTTGGTTAAGGTGTTTTATTTAAGGTCCCTTCCATCCATGAAGGCCATTCTATGATTTTATGATCCTGTTTGTGCCCAGCAGCAGTAATGAAACCAGCTAGTTATGTAGTGCAAGCAGATCTTTCTGTATTCAAATAGATCAAAGCCCTGAATAAACTTTACTGGTGCTGCAGCGGCTGATTCCTCATCCTTCCCAATTATCTAGTCCCATGATTTTTACAGCTAGACTTAATTAAGGAAAAACTCTGCAAGCACTGAGAGCACTCACTGATCATGATATACTTTCCAAAGGAGCCTTGTCTCTCTTTGAAACTACAGTTCATGGACTCGCCTGTGCTGGGTTTGCATCCACATTTCTCTCCTGTTTGATCCTGGACCTTGCACACTTGACAAAATCTTTAAAAGAACTTTTAGGTCCACAGTTTTCTCAACACAAATGCCCCAGTAAAGTGGGACAAGGATTGTCCTATAGATGATCTTCATTATCAGAGAATGGTATGGATAATAATTGATGTTTTTTAAATCTTTAGAGGGAATAATAGGGTAAACAAAATTCAAGCATATATTTTACTCATGCTAGAGATGAGACATCTCGGTATATGTGAAACAAGTTTCAAAAAGGAATAATAAGCTTTTACATAAATGGGAATAAATTTGTGTAATGAAAAGTAGCCATTAATTTCTTTTAGTTGTATTCCGCAATACACATACACTAGCTATATTGAAATAACACTAATTATATTGTGATACTGGTGAGATTAATTTTCAACTCATAAACAGCAGCCAAATTCAATATCTGAAACTTTAATCTCCTAGTGTCTAAAGGGTTTTCTTTTACCACTCTATTATATTAACTACTTGTAAGTCAACTAATACTATATAATCATATTTGTTGATAAAATCCTACAGTTAAAAATGCAACCTGACTGAATGTAGACTATAGGAAGTATTTGTTTTCTGCTTGGTGACAGATGCACCACAGGAATTTCCAAGTCAATGGGTTATTCTTGCTAATCAGACTGATTATTGCCCATTGTTTCTTTATATTTCCTCCTTAAATGTGCAGCCCTGAAGCAGACCTTGTATGTGATCATTACCTCACCTCTTGAAACTGAGGATGCTGCTTTAAACAATGAAAAGTATTTCCAAAAACAATTGACATGCTGCTAAACAGTCTTCCTCTTCATTTCTCCTCCTCACTCCTGACTCTCCTAGGGTTTTTCTAGGGAAGGAAGGTCTTCTGTTTACTGAGTCCATTTCAGTTGAGAAGCATGTAAATAAACTGCCTTCTACTGCTGCCTAGCCTTTGAATTCCAGGCCAAAACAAATACAGATGTACAAGACAGCAAAGGATCTTCTATCAAAAATAAGACCTGCCAAAATACATATCCACAAATGTTTAATGGCAAAGAAATTTGAAGAGTCTGAAATTTGAAGAGTCTGCCTACATGTTACCAGTAGGTAGACTCCTCAAATGCAGCTATTTCTGCCAAATACTATGTTAATAGAGGTAAGTATAATTTTAATGTCTTTAGATCTTTCAGAAGAAAAAGCTTTCCAAGACTAGATTATTTATGGAATTTCAGATCTTTTATTTTCTTACTTTCTTTCATTATCCATCATTTCTGATAACCTATGGCTGCCAGCTACTCTGCTTTGCTCTTCTCCTACCACCTAGAATCACTGAAGTGTTGAATATAAAGCAAATTCCTGAGCACTTTGGGGTATTCCTATGCAATTTCATTTTTTAGTTGATTTTTATTAAATTAAAGCACCTTACTTAAAATCAGATCTCATTAGAGGTATATTAAAAATGTAATACTCCTACAGACTCAGTTCTCTTTCCACAAGTCAATTGTATTCAATACAATACTAATAAATGTAAAGTCCTTACTTTTAGAAACATAAAATTAATCATATTTTCATATGGAAAGATATGAAAGTACTTAATTAGTATTGGTATTTCATTAGAACAAATGCATTATTATAGAAAATATGCAGCATGTTGCATATATACATTTTATATCCATATGATACATCTGTCATTGACTTGAAAAACAATTGCAATACATTAATAGCACACTTGCCTCCTTGCAAGCCATGACCATTATTGCCTTTTGCCCTTTTGATGTGCTAGTGATAGGACAAGAGGAAATGGCCTCAAGTTGCACGAAGGGAGGTTCAGGTTTGATATTAGGAAAAATTTCTTCCCTAAAAGAGTGGTTAAGCATTGGAACGCTATCCAGGAAAGTGGGTTCAAAAAAGTGTTCAAATACCGAGTAGATGTGGCATTTCATGATATGCTTTAGATGGGATGGTGGTATTCAGTCGAAGGTTGGATTTGATCCTGGAGGTCTATTCCAACCTTAATGTTTCTGCGATTCATTTTTATTCCAGCCCTCCTAGTATCAGGCAGAAGTTGGAAGCCCCCTTTAAGCTTTGTTTTCTTGCAGGTTAAACAGACACAACTTCTTCATACCCTTATACTTCACGTCCTTTGACTCCCTGACCATCTTAACAGCTCCTTGGTGAGTTTCCTCAGTTGGGTCACTGCTCCAGTCATACTGGAGAGGGCTTAACAATATTCCAGACCCGGCCTCCCTGTTGTGGAACGATGTAGCCCAGTGTGCTATTAGTCCTCACTGACAAAATGGCACACTGCAGATTCATGTTCAGACAGTCCATCGGGATGGGGGTGACTTCTGCAGACCTGCTGCAAAAAGATATGGATCCAGCTCCAATTTTGGCCATTAACTGCCACAGGGATTGAAAAGTTACTGTTACACTTGAAATGACTGGGATTCTAGATGCACCTAATGATCTAAATTCTATTATATAGTCACAATAAGTGTCAGCTATTTTAAGCTAGCCTTTACAAATCCATCTAGCATTAACCAATGCCAATAATTCAATATTCTTATTACTTTAAAGGAAGGAAGTTGCAGGAACTGTCCTCACCTTTAGCTATAGTTATGATCTTCAAATTATCGTCCAGTTACTTATGCTAATGATTACTGTACCACAGGAACAAAGATATGTTTGGGATTGTAAATGTGCTGAGACTGTGAAAGTTGAGAAGGTTACAAAATATTTAATAATTGCCCTTTTTTTCCGTTATTTTGAATTATTTTCTTCCATTGAAATAAAGAGAGACTGAAGCTGCTCAGACAAGCAATTGCTCTCTGATGAGAAATAGGTATCCACTAAGTGGTTATTTTCCAAATAAAAAGTGATTTCCCAAACATTAGCATTTTTTTTTTCAGAGCCAAACTCTGTAGACTTCTGTTCTTTTCTTCTAGACTCAGTCAGAAGGGAAGTGACAGCATAGGACTCAAAAGCCCTGGGCCAGGTTAGATTTCCCCTTGACTGGGATGCTACCACATTGAAGGAAGTTGGCAGTACACATTATCATAGAATCAAAGAATGGTTTGGGTTGGAAGGGACATCAAAGAACATCTGATTCCAATTCCCTGCCATGGGCAGGGACCGCTTCCACTACACCAGGTTGCTGAAAGCCCCATCCAGCCTGTCCTTGAACGCTTCCAGGGATGAGTACCCACAGCTTCTCTGGGCAACCTATTCCAATGCCTCACCACCCTCACAGTAACTATCTGTTTAATTCCTAAAGGATGTTTTAAGTCTGGCTTAAGTCAGCCTTTCTGACCCAGAGCATTATCATATTTTTCTTCATAAAGACTACCACATTTGGGGACAGGGTGTGCACATCTTGCTGTGGTAAGCACCCTACTATACACGGTGATTAGACATCAACGGTACTTTTTTTCAGAAGAGGATACTTCTCATTTGAGTATAAATACTAAACTGTAGTTGTAAGGATCAAATTGCTTTTTTCACAAATAAGTTTTCATGGTGAAATGCTTAGCCATCTGTAACTGAATATAACTTACTTTTTTCTGCTGTTTATTTTAATTCTTCTTAATGTGATATACATTTATACACATACATACATACACATACATACACAATGGTCTCACAAAAGACTAAAAGTATGCGCATTTAATATGGAACAGAAACACATCTGCCATGGATTAAAATAAGAAACTAGAAAAGGGGATAGGTTAAAAAGTCTGTAAGATGTTTTAACAACCACTTGTCATTCTGTAAAATTTGCCTTACAACTAAATCTTACTTTTGAATAAAACTAGCACGTGTGTCTTGATATGATCAGATTCATAGGCAGTTAAAATCTTTATACTTTAGGAAGCAAGCATCCCTAATTTAATCTCCTTGGAACAAATCTTTTAAATTCTCAATCATGGGAAGACTTAACCACCTCAAAAATACTTCAATGAACTTACAAATTTATCTTTCTATTAATTACTCCTATGTTGTATCTTTTCTTATAACCCAGCTGGACAACAATTAAAGTTGTGCAAATAATCATCTTCCTGCAGACAAAGATCTTCAAGAAATAAGTTCTGGCTTTTATCCTAAAGATAAGAAAGAATATATTTGGACAAAAATGGAGTTTTTCATTAAAGACTTCTAGAAAAAATAAAAGAGGAAGAGCTAAATGATTTTTCAATGTCATTAAGTCAAGTTTACGAAGCCGGCTTCAGGCTTTTCCCTGTAAAAACACCAGCAAACTCTTCTTACAGTCATCACGCTTACTTAACAGTGTTTTCTTCCTCTTATGTCTCTGGTGAAAAAATATCATCACTTTTAAATGAAATATTAAAAATGTTGATAAGAAAACTGTAAATGATTTGACACTGGAAAGCGGTAGTTTCTAGACAGCAATTACTTCTAATAAAGCAATATATTAGGTACTGACGCTGATCTGTTTCCTTGGAATGTTGTTCCTGTTTGAAAAAAAAGCAGGGTGGGATAGCACAAATGCTCTCTTTGCAACAGCTGTTCAGATTAATGTTACAGACATGAAAATAGTCTCTAGGCAGAACTTTGACTGCAATTCCGTTTCCACAGTGCATAAACCGTTTTGATTTTCACCATATTCCCATGCTTTCTGAGTGGAGCTGATTTCATGCTTAACAATGCAGAACAGCTTCATAATCCAGTTATCTAAATAAATTCCGTCAAGCTTTAAATACGTTAAACTGAGCCCCTAACCTGAAGCTACCAATGTTACTATTCCTTGGTGTAAGTGATTGAACTAGCAGGAGGAACAGCAATCCACTCTACTGGAATCCGTTCTCACAAATCTTGCATGACTTTGGAAACCTCTTTCCTTTGGTGTTTTTTTGTTTGTGGTGTTTGTTTTATTTAAAAATTATAAATATTATTTCTTTTTCCTGAAAAAGATATATTACAAGCAGAATTTAGGGTCTTCTGTAGGTTGAAGCCTCCTCACAGGATCCTTGCAAAATAGATCTCTTAAAAAACTGGCCCTACTTTTTAGTAACAATTGGAAATACGCTGCTCTTCGTTCATGTCCTTGCTATCCAGCACTAGAACACCACTGAGAAAGCTGTCTGCATTATATTCATCTGCTGGTATAGAGAAGCCTATGTTTACTGAGGTGAAACATCATTTTTTGTTTGATACCAATGTTACTCTTAAGTATTTGATAATTGATTTGATAAAAAGGCTATGATTCTTTTATATATAATATATTTTTGTCTCTCATTATGAAAAATAATTGACAAGTTTTTGTACTAAGTTGCTTTATTATGGCATAGGGTATAAATCAAAGGTGCTACAATTGCCTCTTCATTCTAGGATTGAATAAGGCTTTGAAGTGGTAAAAACAGGAATCTTAGAGATGATAATTAGCAACTTTCTTGGACTACCAAAGACAGTTTTAGATTTTACACTTTTGAAGGCTGATAACCAAGCTGTGATAAGGACACCTGAATATCATTCACAATTTCAAAGACAGGAGCTATTCTAATGCAAACAATTATCATCTATTCTGGAGATATCTTTGCCTTGCCTATAAGCAACTTTCTCCATAGCTTTTTTATTTCCCTGTGACTACCCATCCTGTACCTTCCTACAACAAACAGGAGTGCTATATATTTTTATATTTATACATTTTTAATACATATACATATTTTAATATATATTATATTATTTTAAGGGGAATAGCAGGCTTCTTTATATATTTTAAATTATTTTTTCTTTTGTTTGAAAACTGAAAACTGTTTGAAAACAATGAAGCTTGCAAAATGTTCAATGAATTGAAATGATAATTCTTCAAATAGGAATTTTCACAGAAGTTACAGAGTCTCGACAGCTTGGAAAAGTTGCTCATCAATGCTCATCTATTTTGTTGTATCTGACAAATATTATTGCCATTCTTGCCTTAAAAATATGATTTAAAGGAGTAAGGTCTGCTTATTCTTGCTGCCAAGATCTCTCACTTACATCTGTCTAGATCTATTGATTTCAGTCAGCAAACCAATATATTTTGCTGTTACAACACTGAGTAAACAATGTACATTTTCCAGTTTTGAACTTCATTTTTTTAGGACATCTGCTTAAATGTATTAGTCTCTGTAATACCAGGAAATGAAGAGAGATTCTAGCTAGGTTCTCCTGTTGCATTTCCTTCGGAAATGATTTGCAATTACCAATAGTTATTGACACTAGAAAAAAGAGTAACTTTTGCAGAGACCTTTATTGCATAACTCTGCAATAAATAAGTGCTCCAAATATTAAAAAAAAGAAAAGAAATTGAAAATATACTGCTGCTACTTACCAAGTGGCAGCTGGATTATTCAAATATGGATGGTCATAACAGTAATAAATAACCACGGGTTTAGCGCTTTATATTCTCAAAGGTCATTACAAATATTCATTACAATGTTTCCAAAACAGTGAACAAGGAATAGCCACTTAGACTTACCCACATTTAATCTGCCTGTGACTTCTCCATTTGAATTGCGAGCATTCACGGTCACATTGTGAGTAGACTGGAGAAGCAGTGATGAGTCCTGAAGTATGGAGAAAGCAAACAGTATGTTAGGCAGAACAATTACAATTGTTAGCAATTTTCAAAATTTAGTCTAGTGTTGGTATCAACTCAGTCACGGAAAGATCTTTGCAGCTAAAAATCAGATTTAAAATAAGCAAAAAAATTACAGGGAATATTTCAGGTTAACAAAATCCATGTTGCTAGACCAATGAACATGGCTGCTAACATTTTATCTTTTGGAAAAAATACTTAAGTACTGGATTTACTACCTTTCAATACATAATTGAGACTCCTAGAAGATAGCCATTTAATTAAGTGTGAGCACTCTGCAAATTCGTACTATTGTATTAACTTGGCAAGAAACATGCACATGCATTCTGCTTCCTCAATGGTCCATACAATCTCTAGGCTGTAGCTTAATTTTGGCACCGGACACTGAGTTTCCTGGCAAGGAAGTTCTAACAGTGACTGATGGAGAAAGTGGCAGGATGACTAGATCAATGCTGACTTTAATAGACAACAGTACAAATAAGACTGTTAGTCTAAACTAAATTGTCTCCCAGTCTGCCACTCTGAAGGATGACAGAAGTGTATCAGTGGAATGAACAGCATCACCTTTTTGTCCACATCCCTGAATCGTGACTTAATCTGGGGCATTAGCCGAGCAATCAGAGCCTCATGCCTACCCATCATTCTGTGCTACTTAGGGAAGCCAGGGCACGCCAAGCAGGTGTAATTGGTATCTTCATTCATGTCAATGACACCTCACCACAATCCAGAGTAGCTGCCACAGGCAATTCAAAATGTCACATCATTCTTAGACTGCAGCCAGCATGGAATCAACACCAGAACCTGCTATTGTGTTAACTCATGGCTTCTTGTTGTGCTTGCTGAACCCCTTCCAGGTTATGTACCATTTCCATTAATTATTCCCAGGCCTCACATTCTAACTCTCTGTACTTCAGGCCCATTGGAGCCCTCCAAAGCTACTCCTTGTCTTGAAGAGCAGATGAACAACTGTTTTGAAAGATCTAGCTGCTCACTGTGCCCCAGCAAATACACACCAAACCAGATATACAGACAGTAATGAAGCTGGTTCATGGCCAAGAGACCTGGAAGGGGGCATTTGGAAGTGTCCTAAAAATTTGTGAGGAAGGCACACAGTGGGTTCTTCCTATGTTTTTACTTAATTTACCACCCGAATTATCTTTAAATGCAGCTGATTTTCAGGGGTGTCCTAGTGGCCACTCTATTTGACATTAACTATCAGGAAATCATCTGGGGACAGAAAGTCTGATCATGCTTATGTGGATTAGCAAATTGTAGATATACTGGTAGACTTAAAAAAAAGGGAGGAAGTTTTTTGCAGTACAGGTGCTTTCATACTAAAGCATAGTTTGTGTCTGAAGGACAAAAACTTCGTAACTGATAAGAATGCCTAAGAACATTTCAGCTGCCAAAGTATCAGGGAATGCATGTTAGGAAGAGGATATTAACCAGCTGCCTGATTGTGACCTCAGAGGAGATACTCATTCCTAGATAAATGAGTTGGTAACTACTGGAATGTTGTTAAAGATAAGTGTCTTTCATGGCTATGGCATCTAGTACTTTTTCTGGACTCAAGAAAGACTATGCAGCACCTCGAAGGGCTAACCCCTGAAAATCAGCCCCAAGTCATGTTCTTGTTGTAATTTATTGCTTGGAGTATGAGACAACCCGAGACTTTTGAACACATTTTACATGATGAATTTTACTGCAAACACTTATCTAGTAGCAATGGTAGAAGTAATACACAGTTTGAAGTTAAACATTTTTTTCTTAAAGAAAAGGTATCTTACAAGTAGGAAGATAGGCTCTCAAAAGAAGTCACTGAGTAAAATAAATGAATCTCATTTTGTAAATTATATCAGGAAAAAGTGAAAGCTAACAAAATTAACACAAGCGATGAAAAGTCTTAGCAAAAAAATAAGCCATGTGTTAGGATGAACATTAATGGTAACAATTAATATGAAGTTGAAAAGGAAGGTCAACAAAGATTGGAAACCGGGTAAATACAGTACATTTAACTAGATGTGCTAAATAATTGACAAATCTGGACATCTTTATCACAATTATCTGATTGCCACTGGCTGATTTAAAAAATAAGTTAGTAATTCATAATATCAAATGTAAGTGTGAATAAACTGTATTCTAGACCTGCAGGTTCCACATATGGGGTTTTGACTAATTAAAATCTAGTAACGTATTTAAAAATGCTCATCTTTTATCTTTCCTTGAAAATGTGCTAGCAAAGATGCAATGGTGCTGTCTACAACTCTGTGTTGGACTGATAATGAAGGCATAAACTTGTAATAGGCTCCAGAGATGATGCACAGCAAGTAGATTTTCAGCTACATATTTTCTTAGCACTTTGGAGACCTCATTAGGTGAGAAAAGCTTTTGGGAGACTGCAAGGAGAAAACTATTAAGGCAAAAGGGAGAAAGCTGCTATGATATCTGTGAGGGGTCCAATTCTCTAAGACAAACTTAGAAAAAGAAAGCATAACAAATAAGTAACTTTATGAGAATAAACATATCAATGGTGCCCAGGAGA
The DNA here is from genome assembly GCA_013396755.1 of Sclerurus mexicanus. Lineage (NCBI taxonomy): Eukaryota > Metazoa > Chordata > Aves > Passeriformes > Furnariidae > Sclerurus > Sclerurus mexicanus. Next base: position 1,368,160 of record VWZF01001378.1, read on the forward strand.
TTAAGCTACAGGCAATTAACTCTCTAGAGAGTTTAAATATTTAAAAAAGCAAGGAAACAAACAAACAAACAACCTCTGATGAACTATCAGTGGACTGAGACAAGCTGTAGCCTGAAGGATCTAATTAATGCATGCTACTAATGATCACGATGGGTCATTAGCCAGCTAAGCTTATATTAGATGCTACCACACCTCTTTCTTTCTATATTGTACTAAAAGTATTAAAACATAAAGGAATATTAAGAGAGCACAAATGGTAGCTTAATATTGCATAACAATGTCTGGGGATAGAGAGAGTTCTTAAGTATTAGCTATGCTGGTCTTACAAAGTTACATGTCTTACTGGATAAACAACCTCAAGGAAACTCATTTAAGCACAAGGGAATTCATTTAAGCACATAAATAGTTTTCCCACTGCCTGTCAAGCAGAAAAGAATACAGCATAAGAAACAAAATGGAAATACAGATTTAGTACTGGAATTTCACTGTCTTAATTAAGGGCTGTTCCTGATACTGGAAATACTTGTTGCAGAAAGAAAAAGAAAGACTTAATACAGGTAAAATATGTTGATACATTTATTTACCTTTTTTCTTGCTATAGCAATACAAACACTTTTTCCATAGGTTCAGAAAAGTCTCATAGCTGACTATTTCTTCTTGGATGACTAATTGTTTGACGATATGAAAGAGCCATATTTGACTTTTACTGTCACTGAATAGTATTTTATTCAATGAAATGTCTCATTGGTTGATGATAATGTTCATGAAACAAGGCTTTATTTTGTGAGAGTTTAGATTATGGTCAGTATATCTGAAAAAATGTTCATTTTACCAGCCAGAAGCAGATAGCCCTCTAAAAAAATTTCACTGGATGAAGTTTCAGAGTTACCCTGGGTAATTAAAAATAATTCAGATTATCCCTTTGTTTTTCTAATCCCATCACTTCCACACAAATCTTTCATATCATTCCTATTCTTGGTGACATTTCAGAATTAATCTGTTTGATATATATTTTCTTTGAGTATGTTATTCCTTTTTTAGGTCAATAATGATAACAACAAACTTTTCTGTCTATGCAAACAAGATTAAATCCTAAATTTTTCCATTTAGACTTGTGTACTTTATATACACAAATATATATACATATATACACATACATAAATACATATACACAAATACATATACATATATACACATATATCTCATATGTATATGTATATATACATATACACAAATATATATACATATCATACATTTGATGGAATTGTCCTCAAAGAGACAAAACCTGAATTTATTGGACATCATAACTTTTCTAATGGGATCCAATAATTCTAAAGACACTGAAGCTATTCTGTAGTAGATAAATAAACAAAACAAGCAGTTTCATAGAGAAGCCTGCATTTAAAAATAATCTCAGTAAAAATAATGAAAAACTTTGAAGACTTGAAGTTTTAGCATTACTTATATATGATAACCTTTATAAATCCTTTTTGAGCTACTTCTTGTGACATGCCTATGAGATAAATGTTAATTATGCCACAGCATCAGAACATTGACCTTGTAAAGTATGCAAAAATATATGTGTATACACATATATTTCCATGACAGATGCCTGGACTTTGCCTGAATTCAATTATTCAGAAGTGCTTTAATTTCATACAGCATTATTGAAAGACTAGCCACTTACCACTCTAGAATGGATTTCTTTGGCATAAAGAGGGAATAAGAATTCAGATTCCCCTTCCAGTCGAAGGCCTTCTTTCGTAACACGCAGGTGTCCCATTCCAGTCTGAGGAGCAGATGCAAGAATTATGCACATTTTATTACTGTTGCTGTCTTTATTTTGTGTTCATTTCACAAACTAAACATTTCTAGAGGTCCCTGCCTCCAGTCTATTCATAAAGATGCGAACAGTAATACAATTAAAATTTTAAGAATTCCTTATTTCTTTCAGCAGTAATTTTCTTTGAGAAATTGCATGTTTCAAGAAGTAATTAAACTTGGTGATATTTTCTTTCTCTTTTTTTTTTGGGGGGGTGTGGGTGTTGGGACAGGAACACAGTGTTACAGTCATTAACTTAAAAAGAGGTATATTTGTATTGGCTGTGCTGAAATAGCTTTTGTACTTGTCTTCTAAAATGTCATGAACAATAAACTTTTACATATGATTACTCACATAAAACAGACCTTACATTAACATCTCAAGGTTTATTCTATGAATAATGTATTTTACAAAGAATGTAATACTTCTGAGCCTACTGAAGCGTCAAAGAGAGATTTTTATTTGCTTCCCTTTTTAACAATTACCTCTTTCTTTTTAATTAATTTTTTAGTTCATTGGTTTAGTTTTTTTCTCCTCTAATTGTAGGTCAAAGCTCTGTCTCTCACAGTATCATGGACCTCTTTTTCTATCACCTGCTTCTCAGTTTTTGTACCTTCCTCGTTCTCTCTTAGTCAGTCCCTCCTGATTTCAGCCTAATTGTGCTTTCCAGTTGATACCTTATTTCATCCTTTTAACTTCTTTCCCCCGTTATCATAGAATTGATAATGTGAAAAATGAGTGAGGAATTACTTCAGTAAGTACATCTGAGTGCTTGCTGCAAGGTATTTCACAGATATTTAGCAAATTTGTAAAGGATTCACCCCTTTCCCTGCCACAAAAAGTGACAGAAAATTGTGATAAAAAATGCAGCCTTAGAACTTGGCCACATGTGAAAATATTTCAAGACAACTGCCTCAAACTACAGAGTAAGTGGGAAGGCTAAATAAAAAATAATAAATCCAAAAAGTATTTCCACTGAAAACCGTTTTCGTGCTGTTCTCCACATAAGCAGAAGAGATACAAAATAGGCCACTGATGATACATCAATAACCTGTTTATATAATGAATAATGCTTAGCACTGATAAAAGTTATAACTTGAAGAGACTGTAGTTGTTTTAAATACATGTTCTGTCTAATCAGATTATATATTTTATATATATATATGTGTGTGTGTATGTGTGTGTGTGTGTGTGTGTGCAATGTTACATAACATGTCAAACCAGCCTTCAATGAAAAACCATAGTTATTTTTTTAGCAGAATTGAAAAGAGACAAAGAGAGAAAGAAGCTTTGCTTAAATTCCATAAGGTAAGAAATATTCATTCACTCCTTGGGAAAGTACAACTGCTGTTCTTCCTCAGCAGAGGAGTTTGTTTCAGGAAAGAGACTTTCAGAATAGCTATTTATGGAATCTGCTTTATGGAATCTGCTTTTCAGGGTCAAATATTTTACTACTCTGAAATATAAAATGTACTGACTTTTCTCAGTGGAATTAGATACAAATTCTAAATTCCAGTCCATTGTGAAGCTTTTAAAAAGCACCTAGCACATACTGACATATCCCATGAGGCAAAATTAAAATAATGCTATGATGACCATCCTATGACTTTCATAATGAAAATTCCTAGCCAGCACTGACTGATTTAGAAATATGTTTTTCTATTGAAGACTATGGGCACTTTTTTCTAATCTGTAACACAAAACAGATACCACTTCAATGTCATAAAAACACAGAGGTTTTAAGACAAACACTTTTGAAAAACATGACATTAAATATCAGGGTATTTTAAAGATCAAGAATTATCTTTCCTTTAATTAACCAAATTTAGGGTCTCATAATTGCTCTGACCTCATGCCTTCTCCCATCAGGTGAAAGTAGATTACACTAACTATCGGATTTAAAGACAGATTGTATATTTTTCTGGAATATAAAGAACTAAATAAATAGTACATTATAGAGTAAGGACAAAAAAAGTGACACTGACAACTCTGAAATTTAAGAAGGCAGAGGAAGAAGCAGCGATTAATTCTTGCTCTGAAGCAGGCTGGGGAAAATTAACAAACTCCTGGGTGGCAATTGCAATTCTGCCTTTGGCAGGAAGAAATTTGTAGTAGAGATAAAAAAATAGAATTGGTGTGGAAAAAGATTATGCAATTCACTCACCACACTCTTTCTAATGGATTCAGATTTCTCAGCAATGATTACTCTAAAAATGCTATATAGACAAAGAAATGTCTTTGACATAAAGAATAATATTCTATATGACAAAACTTAGCGCTTTTAACTTATCTGTAAGTTCACATTTTTAAGTAAATTCAGTCATACCACTCAGGATTACTTTGTATAAGTATGTTCTATTTTCTTAATTTCGTTTAAGCATTGACACAAAGCTCACATTCTCACATATTTGCATAAGAGCCTCATTATCCATTCTCACTGACCACTTGGGAAGTGCAAAACCAGGGAGCTTTAGACTTGGGTTATGTGCATAAATGACCATTTGTGTTGACTAACATAAACTTTGTAAGACGCATGCAAACAACAAAAAATGTGGATTTCATAAAACGAAATTACTGTTGTGATTGTAAACAATTATTATGTCCATAGTACCATATTTGAGCATCCTAAGATTGTGAAAATACTGAGTTATACAGCACTGTGAGGTGGGGAAATTCTATTATTCCCCTTTTAGATTTGGCAAATTGAAGTCACAATGAATATAAGAGAGATGGATTTAGGATAAACAACCACCTTAATGCACTGAGATCCAGTGCTAAGTTCCATGAATAGGTGGAGCCCAATAGGTACACATAATGTTCTCTCAACAACTCTGCTTCTTACATTACCATTTAGGAGTAGTCAATAATTATTTACTGAGTATTGGGACATCCTCAGTGACAAACAACCTTGATACTTTGAGTTTCCAGGATTTGATTCTGTTCCTATTGAAATAATTGAATAAAATATTTCTATTGACTTGAGGAAAGGGTCCAAATATTAGTTAGATGTGGACTTCAATGCACTTATAAAACGAGCTATTGATTAGGGTGGTGGAAAAAAGTGCTTCATTAAACATAGCAAATGGATCGCAAATTTGGATTCTGGATATCCTGATGCTGGTGACTGTCACTGCTTGAGTGTGCTGGCCTTGAGCTGTAACACAGTGTTGTAGATATAGCTGTGATTCACATTTTCGAATTACTCAAAGCCCTAAGTGAGGCAGGGACTCAGCTGTACAGAAGAGAAGGCTGAAATGGCATCTCTATGAGACAGTAAGCAGATTTTGTTATTGCTGCAAGGAGTTGCCTACTGTGGAAACTGCTGGCAGCTGCCAAATTCTTATGCACAAAAGATGCAATTTAGCATTAGTGTTCACAAAGGTGTGACCAGGTTTCATTTCAGAACTGCTAGGCATATTCTAATTGGAACAACAGGATGTCTTCAACCACAGTAGAAGCGCTTTTTCATAATTTGAAAATGCTCCCAAGTAGGTAAGTGCTTGTAGAAATGGAGAGAAAGCCTTCTCCATAAAAAAAAAAAAAAAAAAAAAGCTCCGAATGGATGCAAGCCTCATAAAAGCTCATCAAAAGCCTCCTTGATTGAAAAATCCTAGTCTAGATGATATTTTACAGCTATTCAGTGAATTACCTACTCCAAACCACCTGAAATGAACAGCCATTGCTACAGCATCCTAGGTAGGACACATTGTTTTAAGGACCATCTTGGATTTGTTATCACTCTTAGACTCTACAGACTCTAGACTGACAGGAGTGGAAAACAAGCAGATGCAGCTTTAGGACTCTTGCACTCACAGTGACTTGCTCTCAGGTACCTGAGCCTCATGCTGTCTACGAAATATGGAATCAAAGGAGCATCAGATGATTTATTTGGGATTTATCTCCCAATAACACGACAATGTAGGTCTGCTGCTGTAGGCATGTGGCCCTTAGAAATGAGCATGAGGCATGGGGAGCATTGATTCAGTTTACAATGAGTATTTCTAGTCACCTACATTCAATCAGTAACTGTAACTTGTATTTTCCTAAAACATAGAAATGGATACGCATATGGGCTCACTATATCACTCTTCATATCATATGTCATGTCCTATCCTATCCTATCCTATCCTATCCTATCCTATCCTATCCTATCCTATCCTATCCTATCCTATCCTATCCTATCCTATCCTATCCTATCCTATCCTATCCTATCCTATCATCACTGTTTCGGCACCTTCTCAGCATTAGACTCAAATGCAGTCCTCAGACTTCTCTAGATAAGAGAAATCAAACTTCTGGTCTATGAATCAGCTAATAGCTGTACAGGAAGATATGTATTTCTTTTGAAGAGAGATCAAATACTGGAAAGACAGGCTTACACATGTGTTAGTATGGTCACAACAAAAAATTCTTGAATTGATTCAAACACTAGCTTTTACACACATCCAATCCAAATCAAGTAGCTTCTGTCTCAGGAGTTAATAGAATGTTTGATTTGCAATATCTGCTCTTTGAATATTCAACTTCTCTAAATATTAAAAGCCTTCACATGCTATAGTGGCTCAATGGAACTGATAATGATACTAACTTCAGAGTACAGAGGATGCAGCATTTCTACTCAGTTAATACCTTTTCTTACTTACAGGATATTTACATCCTACTTCTAGGCTAGACCAAGGAAAGATCTTGGTAAGTTCAGACCAAGACATCATGTGTTGTGGCCCAAAGCTAGTTCAATTAATGGTTTTATAGATCCAGCTTTCACTGCAGTACTTCTTGCAGCAATTGCTATTTAGAGAACTTGCTTTGCAAACAAGAGTGTACTGTTTCATTGAGATAATGGGACTGTGGGTAGAGATTGTTAAAGAGCAATCAGCAAAACAGGACTGGTAATGAATCTGATGAAACTCTCTGTTTGACTTACAATATCAATTTTGGAGCTAAGTACGTGCTTGGTATAACAATTTTACTGATGCCTCATCTCATTTTCTGTGTCAAGGACTCTATTTGCTGGGCTCAGACAGAGAAGGTTATCCAACTCATCTGCTTAGATGACAGTGGAGTCTTCTCTATCAAAGACATTGGTCAAAGCAGAGCAACAGCAAGCACTCCTGACATAGAAGTTAACTCTCACCAGGCTTAGGGCTGGATACAGACTAAAACACTCTTTACAGAGGAGACTAAAAAGTGAGTTGATATTTCATGATCCAGAAAAGTAGATGGCCACTTTGAACTCAACAGTTTTGTAAGAAAACAGCTATGAATTATGCAAATTTATCATACCATTGATATTTGCTTATTCATTTATAAGATTTCTGTCATAAAAGAGGATTAATATTTGAGATGCATGCTTTCAAGATATTATCACCCTCTCTTTGTCTTGATATACAGAATAACAAACTTCCTTACATAAAGAAAGGTATTAATTAAAACAGGTGTTACACAAGCAGAAAAAATATCTTCTCAAAACAGATTCAGTGCCAGCTTCATTTCCTTGTTCAGCAAAGACCAAATTCTGTCTTTGGTTCTGTACTGCACAGATATTTAAAAGCTGGGTAATACTCAGATACTAAAAATGCCAGTACATCTTGCACTACGTCTCCTGTGGCAAAAAAATAGAGCATTATAAAATAGATTGCTACTCCTTCTTCTACATGTATTTATTCAGGAATTTAGTTTTTGTATGTTAGCTAATGAATTTTATTATATCAACATTTGTAATTGTGTAACTTAGCTAAAGAAATGGAATTAATATTTTACTTTAATTTGTAAAGGTTGTCAAAAGGATATTCTTAGAGTTCTTAAGCTTTCATGTACACTATAATCTCACTGTAATCAGATTGTTTATAACTCTTTATCAATATTACAAATTATTCCAACAGTACATTTAAAAAAGTGTTCTTCCATACTCTTTTACATACACATAATTTGATTCATAATATAATTCAGATTAATTAAATGCTTTAAGAAAATACATTCTCTCTCTATATACGTAAATACGTATCACTACTGAGAAGTCTTTCTTTGGTAACAGCTTTCCTGCAGTGTCTCAATATCTTTCTATTCTATTAGTCTTTGCATAAAATATTTAAATATTCACTAGCTGATAGAGACAATGGGAAAGATTGTAGTCTGGTTGGAGGCAAATTCTATTTAATTTAATAGAAAAATAGCAAAATAGAGCTGATGTTCAGGATTATTCAGAGTAGAAGCTACGAAATATTCACGTTCTGACATGGTGAGTTAGGATGAGACTTTGTGAATAATTAAATAATTTATTTCATTTGAGAATTAAAATAATGCAACATTCTCAAAATGGCCACTAATTCCATGGAGCATCCACTGTTAATCACAAGATGCATGGAAAGGCTCTACAAGTTCACTAGCATATCTCTTTGAAGTGAAGGAGAACTTTTGTTGTGAATAAGTGTTCTTTAATGTACATTTTCATTGCTGTCTGATCTGGTTTTAAATATTCCAAATGATTGAATATCAAGTCTAGTAAGTCTCATTGTCAGAAAGTGTTACTTGATTTTCAGTTAAAATTTTGTATTTCTTTAAGTAATTTCCTTCATCTTTGTTGCCTGAATTTGTCAAGTGCTCAAATAGTTGTTTACATAAGTATTTGATTATAAAATCAGTTATTTTATTTCAAAATACATATAGGATTTATAGATTTAGACCAGTATCATTATCAGCCAACTAATATGTATATATATAATATTATACATAGTTTGCTTTTCAACATTTCTTATTAAATGAAATATCAAGAAATTGTTATTGCCTTATAGGAAACTTTGAAAAGTAATTAAAAATAATTTTTAATACTTTGTTTATATCTATTATTAATTGCCCATGAGAACTCAAAAAGATTAGAAGGGTGCTATGTCTGTGATAAAATTTCTGGGAACAGCTACATGGGCAGAGCACTCACTAATTGCAAGTAAGCCAAGAGAAGAAAACACCTGTGAAAAATATTTAGAAAACCCTGGGGTTTTTTTGTCTAACTGTAGCAATTTTCCCATTTATTCCAGTGCCAGAAATTTATGTGCATAAAAGTAAAGTCCACACTCCAGTTTAAATGTGCAGAGACCTTCCCAATTCTTCTTGCCTACGTCTCTATGTCCTGCTGAGGTGCAGGCACAAGAGCAGGCTAAACATTAGTCTCCAAAACCTGTCAAGCATTGCAGAGCTGACTTTACAACAGAATCAGACAGTTCTCTCTGCACTTATGGATGCAGATCACCTTGTTGTCATTTGTTGTTTGCAATTCTTAACTGAAGCTGAGCTTTGGATTTCCTGACACAGGAAGCCTGTCACTTTTCCTGGCCCTGACAATGTTTCTAAATTTCTTCTTTGCAGCCTGTCTTTTTCTCCAACTCTGCTATAGCTGGAGATCAGCTCAGTTGGTCAGAGCATGACACTACTAACACCAAGGTTGTGGGTTCAACTTCTCTAAAGGCCATTTACTCAAGAGTTGAACTCGATGATTCTTGTGGGTCCCTTTCAACTCAAAATATTCTGTGATCTTGCTTTTTGCTTTGAAGCTCCATCACAAGTAACTTGCTTAGCTAAGCCAGGCTACTTATATTACCAAATATCAGGACAGATCGTTCCTACATTTGGAGGATACTGTCCTTAAACTTAATCAAGCTTTTCTGAGTAACTTTACTCTTCAGATCTGTCTCCCGTGAGGAGCAGATCCAGCTGTGTGCCATCTTTAATCATCCTATCCAGAAGCTACTGCTGCCACCCTCTAGAAATCTTCACTGCTTCCATCCTGCCATGCTTGTCCTTTCAGCAGATATGAGAGACATTAAAGTTCTGCTCTTTCAGACCTACTGGAACCTTCAGAATTTTCCACAGGACTTCTAACATCTTCACCCCTTTGCAGCCCTAAATCCCTTAAGATTCCTAGTTTCTAAACTTCTACAACCAGCAGTCCTCTTTAGTTTTCAGAAAGCCTCATTATGTTAAGAACAGAATTTGGAACTTCCATTACATGCAAAAATAATGATAGTTTTTTAAATGTCTCTATTTCACCTTATTCACCAAGTTCAGGCATAATTATTTTAATCCATTTTCTCTAAAACAGCTGAATATAATGAATTCACAGGTTTCTTCTCTCACCTGCACAAAAAAAACAACCCTTGAGACTCTAAACTACAAGAGAGAAAAGGAAAAAAAAATGAGACATATCTGATACCTGTGAATTAATGTGCACAATTTGGAGATGCTCATATGTTTTGTAATTGGGGCAGTGCGAGAAAAAGAATATATTCTCTGTTCAGGCTGTTCTCTTTTAGTCTAGATTTTATGAAATTAAATTCTCTTCAGCTTAGTTATCTTCATTTACTGCTGAAGCCCCCTCAAATGATGGGGTTGAAAAATTTCTGTCTTTCATCATTCTTCCAAATTCCTACAAGGAGATCAAAATCTATTAATCTTGCAGCATATCTATGTCTATTTCATGCTCTCCTTTATCAGCTTAACTTCTTTGCCAGTATTTATCACACTGTCTGGGTTTTTTGGGGTTAAGACAGGACATGTGTGAATAAATAATAATTCTATGCCAGAGCTTGTTGAAGCTCTGTTCATAATTTCATTATTATTTTAATTTAGATCTCTGAATAGGCATAGCATGTGATTTTTGTATATTGCAAGTTCTAATTTCATGAAAGATTTAAGAATGCTTTACAGAAAAAGAGAACAATTTTTATACTATAAAAAAACTTTGATGTCAAAATAACAAGTTTGTCAACTTTGAGTGGGCTCATGAAAGGGCTGTGCTACAGAACCATGTTGACGGAGCACTTTGCACTGTACTGAAAAACTGAGCATAGAACTTTGAGCATAAACTCTCCCCAGAACTGTACCATAAAAATATATCTTAAAATATTTATCATATTTTCTTAAATATGTTTATCTACCTTAATGAAAATACAACTTGTTTCTTGTATTATCTTAAAGAGAAAAAAGTTGTTAATATCTTATTAGCTATTAATATTTGAATATTGGTAAGGGGGATAACATTGCAATGTATTTTTTAAAAACTAGGATCAAATATTCTGAAAGTATTAACCTAAAATACAATATCTATTACGAAAATGAAAGGTAGTCCAGCAATCTCTGCACAATATAACTAGAACATATAATTAATAAATATAAGAAGGGTTATCACAGTTGACAGACTAATATTTGCTAAATAACTGATGATTACATAGGATAATAATTCATAATTACTTTTAAACTCTTCCCAATAATGGGAATGCTTAATTGGATAAGTGGGGTATACATGAATCAATTAATTTCCTAAATAGCTAATATTTGTCAAGCTTGGAACTCATAAATCATAAAATCTAATTCTGAAAATACACTGATACCTCTCTTTTTCAAACAGTAACAAAAGCCCTGGAGGCCTAAATGCTTAATTCCATCAGGAAAATGGTTTTATGGTAGTGTTGGTAATTTCTATTCTAATTCTCTACAAATGGTATTTGCTTAGGCACAGGAAAGGTTTGTGATGCTTCATTTATACTTTCAGACTTTGAACAAGCAGTTAACATCTACACTCTTTCTTAGGCTGCAACCAGCAGTGCTTCTCTATGAATGCCTGGGTGAAATTTCTGGTACCTTCAGAGTTATTCTTGTCTTGACAGACGTAGTTATTAAAACAATGCCCAGAAAAAAAGTTCTCTGTTTTTAATGATGTCACATGTACTTTTGCTGAGGATTGTGACATACACATGTACTTTGCACAAATGTATTTATAGTTGATATTTAGCTAAAATTTAGGTATTTCCCTAAAATTATCCCAAATAAACGGAGGCATTGCAGTGAAGTCACTGTCTAACTGGGTATGTCAGGCATTCTTTAACAGAGAATTAGGAAAGAATGTAAACCTGTACCACTAGAGCTGTTACTCCACTGCTCTTGTTGCAAAAGCAGGACACTGTCTCTCAGTAGATTAAGACATTTGGTGCCTTCCACACAGACAACTACTAGGAGATAGCAGTTCTTAGAAGTAGACTTCCTGCTGCTATTTTTTTTTTTTTAGTGTTGGCTGGTATCAGAGAAAAAAAATACCCAGTTTCATACAAAGACATCAAACCAGCAAAAAAACTTTTAAAACTCCTTAAAAGTAGAACCCTGAGCCACACAGAAAACAATTTTTTTATGTTGCCTGTGATTTATGACATGCAGGCACTTAAGAGCATATCCTCCACACATGTGAACTGCATAAGAGAAAAGTTACATGTGATCGAAGATGTTCTGCATTGTAATTTTTATGACATTAACAGTGCTGGAAAGAATTTATGTGGAGGAAGACACTTAGTGGGAATTCAAGTACTAATAAGCAAGTAGGACTTAAAATTAGCATACTTGCTTTATAGTGAGTATAGAAATATTTATATGAATATAAAATGGTCTTCATTTAGTGACAGAGGTGTCATAACATTAGATAATGGAAACTTTAACACTTCAGTAGGTGGGGCAGAGCTGTAGAAATTTACTATTATTGTTTTTCTTGTAACAAGTCTATTCAAATCATCTGTGGGTCACAACTGCATCTTAGGAACAAATCAGCTTAGTTTCAATGTTCACTGATGCATTTTATTGCATGATTAAAGCTGTATATTGCAGATTTCTGAAACTTACCCTTTAATCCACTACATGCAAAATTGCATTATAAATATTAATATATATATGACAGTGGAAAGCTATTAAATTTATTTCTGAATTATATAGCTGCTCATATAATTGAGCATGATGTAGTGATAACTACCTCTGAGCTGTAATTAATTGGGTAAACAAATTGTTAAATTTTAGATGCTGATAAATAGGAGAAGGAAGCTAAAGAAACCTAGCAGCTGCCAGCACTATTTTAACTCTAAGGAATTCTGTATGAGATAAAAAATTACAGCAAACACCTTTATAAAATATAAACAGAAACACATTTATAAAATATCAGCTAAACAGGGGCTATAAGACGACAGTAAAATACATTTTCATAGAGTGGTTAGGATTCACTGTAATATATGGTATCAATAACCACAGTATTTCAAAAATTATTCCCAGTACAGAAATTACAAGTGAGGAAGTATGTTCAAAGATAGATATTTCTTGCGTACTTTGAACCAAAGTACAAATTCCAGCTGAGAAGAAAGGAAAGAAAAACATATCTTACATACAGAGAGAAGCTGACGTGCATACAAAAAAAGTGAAGTGGTGAGGCAGGGAGGAAATGAGAATATAATAAGAATGAAAAATTAAAAAGGACACTTACTGGGGAAAACCACATCACTTTAAGAATCCAAATTGTCAAAGAAAAATTCACAACTAGGATGATAAGCAAGAGGAGAACAAACAGGTAGAGGCAACGTTTTCTCCAGCCATAAATTCCAATTTTGTAGACATACTCATTCTTCGGCCTCTCTAGGCTAGTGCCTGGTGTTGTTGTAGTGTATTGTTCACGTACCATCTGCTATGTAAAGAAAAAAAAAGGGATTGCTTAGTTTCTTGATTTAAATGAAAATATTTGTATAAAACTCCAAGGAAAATATGATGATATAATTGTAATAGCAAGTTACTAGAAACTAGAAACTCTTATGAAGTTGTACCTGGAAAGTATATTGATCATGTTCCATTCAACTTAGATATTGGCTTTTGGTACACACAATGAACTTTTATTATATGAACTGCATCAACTGCTGTTTTCAGGAGGCTTAAATTTCCAAAGAATGGCAACACTTTCCTCCCTTTTGTCATAATATCCTAATTCTCCCAACACAAAATATTTCATGGCATGTGATCATAATCTGTAGCTCACAGAACAATATTATTGCACTGTAAAAAGAGTTACAAGTGGTAACAGTACCTGGGAAGCCCAGGTTTAAAAAGACTTCTACATATTCTATCCTTGATTCAGTAATAAAACGCATTCTTTGTGTTGACAGACTCAACTGTGTATCAGTTGGAATGCCAATATATATTAAGTTTCAGAATATGCATATAAAGAAATTAAATTGTTCTTAATAACACAGAGAAATAATGATTTTTCAATTAATCAGATAGCCATATTTAAAGATACATCAACAATAAAAACATTACCTACTCTGTTTAAACAGCTTCACTTTATACTAGAGTTCTTAAAGAAGCTCTTTTCAAGTTTTCTTTTTGTCTATCACAACCTTGTGGCTCTCAGTTCTAACCCTCATCTTTAGGAAGATGTCATCTTGTTCTTGCAGCTTTCTAGCAAGACAAAGAATGTAATAGAAGTTTACAACTGAACAGAATTCATTATCTCTTGGAATATATGCAGTAGCCTGCATATATAATTTCTGCAATTATACTAAAAAAAATAAAATAATTTGATGTTTTTTTATAATCAAAAATTAGACCAAATCATTGGCAGTTCATAATGTAACTTGGGCACAGCCATTACTGTACAATATTGTAGTTACTTTTTTCCTGCTATCAGTCTCAGTTGCCCATGGACTGTCTATATAAATCATTGCTGAAAATAGTGTGATTTACTAGTGAAGAATCATAAATTCTGAAATAACTTGGCTTAATATTACTGCAAAACACTGTAGATTTACAAGACATTACTTACAAAACAAGAACAACAAGAACTATGTTTGTTTAAAACAGATTATGTATTTCAGTTCTGTGTATTACTAAGTACATAATACTAATTACAGAATATAGCATAAAGTTGATACTGGTTTTTTTCTGTTTTCACCATAATTGTTGCATAATAAACCATACTACTCACGCAGAAGTTGCCCCTTATCTTAAACCTCTGTTACCATGCTCTGCCATGAGATATTGGGACATTTATGCATACAATGGCCTTCATAAAATGCTTAGACAAACCTCTACCCTTATTTCCACACAGATTTCTTCTCAAGACATAACTTATAGCTTAGGATGCAGTAATGGTTATCTGGTAACACCAAGAGATATACTTGGAGAAATAACCTGCGCAGTTCTTGCTCATGTATAGTACAACCATGTCCTGGTTCCAATCAGTTTTTGCAGTATCTGGGGGAGGCATGGCTGGGACCCTGACGTTATCCTATACCACCTCACATCATTGCTAGGGCCAGCAGGGGGAACAAGGGGTCCCTTCCTCTCATGCTTAACACAGGGCATTGCTGCTTTCCCTGTGGTGAGCAACTGCATGTGAATCGTTTCCCTCTGCTGTACACTGTTGTTAATACTGTTGCTGTTACTGTTCGTTTCTTCTTTCGCTGTTGTTCTCAGCAAATTGCTCCATCTCAATGCATGATCTCTACCTTTTGTATCTCCAATTCTCCTCTCCAGCCTGCTGCAAGGGGAGAAGGAGTGGGGAGTGAGTGGTTTGGAGTGTATCGGTGGGAACACCAAATTGGGGAATACCATTCCTGAACCATGGCAAATGATATATACCCTAACACGGACTCCCCAGTTTCTTACTGTTTCCTTCACTACAGATACTTCTAAGTGTTAGGTTACCAAGAAACAAGATCAATGACAGCTACAGAAATTTCCATAAGAACAGCAGCTCTCTTCACAAGACAGACTGCTTTACCTGTTCCTTGTGTTGCTGTTTGCTACATCTTCAAAGTAAATTTTGCAGTAGAAGCAACATTTGTCAGAGAGTTAATTAATTCTCACATCTTCAAGGTTTTATACAGCCTCAACACAGTGGTCTCTGAGGTTGAAATTCATCTCACAATATTAGATATGAACAATTTAGCATTGAATATCTGAGCCAGTCAACCTGGACTCCTTTAATGGTCAATGGAGATAGGTATCCCTGCTGAGAATTACTTATCTGACTCATTTTAGATGTGAATTTTAGACATTCAGTGAACTGAACCTTAGATGTGTTTAACTTCTCTCCATCAAAAGAGAAAGAGAGCCCAGGATGACTTTCTCATCTGTATATAACTGCATGTTTTAGACGTTCCAACCAGAAAGATTTCCAGAAGCATCTAATTTAACAATAAGATAGGATTCCTGTTCTCCTGCGTTCCATTTTTATTCTGTTGAAAAATGTTTATTTTGCGAGTTGAGGGTTTTGTACATAATGTATTATGGACTGATGTTTAATGAGGTGAGGTCAAAATCCATTACACATTTCAACAAAAAGCCTATGAGTTTTGCAATTGTTTTCAGCCCTTCAGAAATTCCACAGGGGACATCTCCCATCAATGCATGCATTATTCCCTGCATGCATTATTTTTTCCTGACAGAAAACAGTTCTGTTGTTCCTCAGCATTATTAATGCTGCCAAAAATTGCTTTGGTCCCAGTAAATGGGCAGTGCTGGCCTAGACAACTGAATGGTTTGAAAAGGATTAAGTTTTTCTGCTTAATAAAATATCATGATTTTCAAGAGAATTAGTGGTCCAGTAACAAATAATTACAGTGGAAGTTCTTTAAGAATTGATACTGTTGGACTGTTTCTTTTGGAGAATCAACTTTCCATATTACATGTTCATGAGCTGAAATCACATAGGAAAATAATCTCAGACCTGTCTGGATAAGTCAGAAAGAAATAATTTAATACATTTGGGATGTTTTAGAAAGCTGGGCTGAAAGGAAAGCCTTAGATAGGCAGATCTCATAGTTGGCTTGTGAAGTCTCCCAGGATTCAAGACAGACTCTTAGAAGAGAAACAGCAGCTATTTAGTACTATAATGAAAGATGTGATTTGTAAATGGAATAATCATGAAACAGTAAGTTAGTTGTGTAGGAGCATACTAAAGAGACACCAAGAAGGAAGTGGTTACATAGACATCTGGATGCACACAAGTTACCTGGAGAAGCAAGAAATCTGCAGAATGAGCAATGACTTTGGCAACTCCTATCTTTAGATTATTTTACAAAGAAGCAGCACACACTGACTCAGAGTAAGAACAATACTGGCAACCTAAAGTGAAGATAAAATGGCAATTTAGTTCCAGAATGAAAATTCTTACATCTTTCAAATGGGCCATGAAAACATGTCTTATTTGTATCAGGTCAGCAGTACCACAATAAACAAAAGTCTTCTACTTAATTGGAAGTGGAATTTCTTGGTGTTGCTATTCAAGGGCCCCCACAGTCAGAAGTCAAGTAAGATTAAAGTCAATTACATGCATATTCTTTATGTATTTTTGTAGATTTGGCCATAATTCATGGGATCGAGCTCAATCATGATAGCTTGCTATTTAGAAGTATTTTCTAACTGTCATCATCTATTTTACTGGGATCCATTTAAGTCCAATTACTCCTTCCCCCTTTGCTGATTTCAATCAGCTACTGAATGCTAATTAGCTGCCAAAAATTTGGTATATATTTTAAATGATAGGTAAAACTTGTGAATTATTAGTACACTGCAAATGTTTTGAGCAAGTGAGATTTCTCCTGTGTTCAGGCATTACTTGTATGTGTTGCATGTAAGGCATGAAATTCATGCCTATAGTAATACATATGAGCTAGTGATGAAAGAGCTCTATGTTCTTCCCATTGTGGTACTAAAGTTGCACCCTAAACGTTTGTCACCATGACAGAACATTTCCTTAGCTCTGTTCCACATTTTTTCTGTGCAAGACTTAGAAACTGGCCTCTGTCATTGGCGTGATTCAGAGGTCCAGGAGATTTTTATATTAATATCTATATATTTAAAAACTGTCCATCAATAATGTTACTGTTGGACTGTTTTGGCATCAAGTTCAAAAAGCTATTCTGATGGCTCTGGAGTACTAATTTAAGACAGGTTTTTTTGGAAAAAGAAATTTGCAAATTTATCTGTAAGCCTGCTTAGGAAAGCAAGTCTGAGTAGAAGCTTGTTAATTGCATTATTTTCAGAAATGACTCATCTGTATGAAATAGTGAAAAGGGAATACTATTTCAATTTAAATAAGCAATCTCATTTTATTTCAATTGTGAAAATATGTTCTCACCATTTTTGTTCATAAATTGTTATTTTCATGCACTTAAACAAAATTCTCCTTAATACACAGTTCAGAACTGTATTGCTCAAGTACTCCATCATGCTGTCATAAAGCAACTAACAATAA
This sequence comes from Sclerurus mexicanus, assembly GCA_013396755.1. Lineage (NCBI taxonomy): Eukaryota > Metazoa > Chordata > Aves > Passeriformes > Furnariidae > Sclerurus > Sclerurus mexicanus. The sequence continues at coordinate 1,386,036 of VWZF01001378.1, forward strand.
TACCAGATTAGAAAACATTTAAATATAAAACTGATTAGTTGGTTAATACTAATGGATGCAATTCCATTAATAATTATATGATTATTAGAATTATTTTTGGACTGTTTCCGGCTGTGTTGGGATTTTCAGCAGAGAGACACAAAGCTTAGCACTCAATAGAACTTTGTCAAATCAGTTAAAAAGAGCTGGTGACGTTTCATGAAGAAATTTGCACCACTGGTGCTCATACTACGTATGTTCTGAACAGTCACCAGTGCTTCTACTCTTTCCTCTTTGTGTGAAATATATCCATTCACATGCAAGAAAATTCACAGTATGTGTGGGGATGAAAGAGGTGATAGTGCTAAACTGAAACAGATCAGTAGAAGGACCATTTTAACCACTAAAGCAAATTCTTGTGCCATTGTAAACGAACTGCAAACTGAAATTAACCTATTAATTCAGGCAAGTGAGAACTACTTTTATCAACTACATATGGTATCTTCATGGACTATCATGTTCATTAATTTTTTTTTTTATATAATGCATTGGGCTAGATGAGTAGTATTATACAGTATGAACACCAGAGGTACACTAAGACTTCCCACTTTGTTGGCATCCAGGCATGCACACTTTTGTCTTTGTGGAAACAGAAGCAGTCTACTGATTAACCAGCAGCAAAGAGGTGCAGTTGGAGTATTTTCCTGACAGATGGAAAGCAGCTGAGGCAATCCTGTTGTTCAAAGAAGGGAAAACTTTGGAATCCATATAGAAAAACTATCAAGACAAAAAAAGAAAGGCACAGAAAACTTGAACTCTCACAAGTAGATGAAATTTTTCTTAATTCCTTTCAACCCTCCCTCATTCCATCACATTGTAGTTCATCTTGCCCAACCTTGCATTGCTGAAATTTTTGTATTATATAGCATATTACAGTATAATTTGTGGAAATCAGCAAGCAAATCCACACAGCCCAGTTAATCACTTGCATACCCTGCAGTGCACATTTACACAATAACTATGACAGAGTCACAATTAAAAGCTTTGCACATTTTAATACCCCTGTAATAGCTGAAAGGCAGTCACCAACAGCACAGGATTAGGGTACTATATAAATATTTAAACAAAAATATTTTATTACAATTTTATTATTCTATTAATAATATAAATTTAATATTCTATATTAAAATTATTATTTCTCTAATATCTGTCTACTTTTGAATCTCACATGCAGTAAAAATTGGTTTTTAAACTTTGTTTTTTATCTTTCAACTTGATTTATTTTCCTCCTTTAACATATTCCCAAAACATTACTCAGATGAGAAAAAAAATTAATTTTCATGCTACTCCCAGCAGAATCAAAAGACCAAGTAAATTTACTACACAAATTTTTTTTGCAAGTTATTTTTAACTAACATTTTAGGAAGAAGCTAGTTTCTGGTATGAGAAATCCCATGTCTTTCCTGTAAAAGGCCTGAAAGTGTTTTAATTAAAAAAAAAAGTGAACCTTCTCTCCTGAAATTCAGTCACCAAGTTAAGTTTCATTGAGTGACCTTGAGTACTGTAATGTGAAAGGAAAACTTATCTCACAATTATTTACTTTTCTCAGATTTCCAACACCTATGTTACTGTGTCTTGTATAACAAACAAAAATCTTTTCAGGAACACAAAGAACTTAGAAGAGCTGACGTAGAACTGATTGGGTGATGATGTGAGTGAAGCTACTGGTTAGACTTCATGGAACTCTCATTCCTGTTACAGATGTTAGAAATAATCCTCTAAGAAGAGAGAAAAGAGCAGACTGTACAGCCATTGTTTTCATGTAACAGTGAAACACTAGGACCCATTAATGGTGTTGAAATCATTTCGGTGCTTTCTTATTTACTGTTCTTTGTGTAATGAACTTCATAGTTTCAGTGTGCAAAACAGTGTCTTGTCCTGTTGAAAGCCATTCATTGGTTTTCGACAGAGTATATTGCTACAAAGACATGTGAAAATGTTAAACCTACAACAGGTAATTAATCTCTTCTTAGTAATAATGTTTTTATTTTTCAATCTCTTTGAGAAAAAGGTATCTCCTGGGCCTTGAGTAAATGATAAAACTGCAAGAGTCAGCAATTTGCTTTAATGAGCCTAATTGTAAAATAAATTTTGCCCTCTGAAGTCCAATACATTCCCCCTCCGCCCAGTAGTTCCTCTTCAAGTTGATTTATTTTTTCCTTGAAGGACTGCAAGTGCACCACATACATAACATACTGCAGTCAATATCAGAACAGAAATCATTGCAGAGTCTTCTGGCTCTAAAGTCTCTCTGAAGCAGAAACCAGAACAGATTCATTCCACTAGACCTCTCTTTTTCTTTCACTGTGCATTTAACAAAGTGTTTATAATTAAGATGAGTATAAACTAAATTACTCAAATTATGAGTTATTTAAGATCTTAGTTAAGGCTTTCAACTAATATAAACAGACAAAGTAGAAAGGGACTGCTTAATCTGCATTTTTTTTAATCGTCTATAGTGACACAGGAAACAGGAGTTTCTTATGGAACGATGGTGTGCCTATGTTACTGCTTTCAAGTGTTCATGAGATTATGCAAAATAGTCTCTGATTCATCATATAACAATTGTCCCAGGAGAGAACGATAGAATCACAAAACACGAAAGCTGGAAGGGACCTCTGGAGATTTAGTCCTATTCCCTGTTCAAAGGGGGATTAACATTGACATCAGAATTGGTTACTTGTTGGAAATAAAGGTGCAACCATACTTTTTTAGGAATAAATTTCCTTCAATAGTCTTAGAGTTTTTTAATAGTCCTGCTAAATTTTGATTGTCTAGAGTCTCTGTGGCAGGCTTACGGTCAATTTGAAAAAATAGGTGGTTTTTTTTTTTTTCAAGTTCTTAAATACAGCTTGGTCTCCATTAGCTTACTGAAGTTCTGTTTCTTTTTACCCTGTTTGGTGCAACTGACATGTTTTTATGAATAGCTTCCTAATTCTAACCTGTCCTGTCCTTTAGCTGTACTGGTTTAGATATGTCTTTTAAATTTGTATTTACCCTGAACATCTGACATGGTATTTTGAAACAGTCTCTTGCAATTTTTTTTTTTCTTTTTCTTTTCCTTTTTAGGTAGTGCACTTTTTTATTTAAGAACAACGAGTAAGATTCTTTGGCTCTCGTTACTCCATCAATAATACTAATATCAACATGGCTCATGCTACAATACACTTCTTGACAGCATGAGATAGACCTTGTGCACCGCCCAGAATTAAGTCAGGAAATGACTCTGCCTCCTGAAAAACTGCTCCCAAACCCAGTAATTTATGGGATCTAAAAAACGTGATCTTAATGTTGGATTTAGTTATGCTATTTATGCTACTACGGTAAAAGGAAAAACAGAGTTTCCTTTGATAATGTTTCTGATCCACTACAGGAAGTCAAAGCCATTGAAATCACCCTGGTCAGGACACTGGCAATATAGTTTTCAATATTATCAATTAAATTTGTACTGTTAATAAGTTTATTATTCTTTGGGTTAGAACACACATTTCAGCCCATGAGCATGTTGATATAATTGCTGAATTGTTGATATAACTGCTTTATCCATCTGCCTTTACTGTAAACTTCTGTTAACACATGGTATCACTTGCATATCCTATTCTGTCTTTCCCATATGTTTTTAAGTTGGTGTTACCCACTGCCTGCTCTCCTTCTGTTACCTGCCTTGAAGGATTGCTTAGTATAACTTCCATTTCCTCTTAAATGGAGGAGGAGGAAACTAGGCATATGTTCACTTCTCAGCTACAGAACATGCTATACATTGGTACTCTCTCCCAGTCAGGAATTCTCTATCTGTGCAGCTTCCACTAGTTTATGCTCTGTTGCAAGTTGTCTGCTACTTCATGGTTCCTTTTAATAATATTTTAGGGAAATACAGTTCTCCCACCTGAAAGAAAGTCAAGCTAGATGTCCTCAGTGGAGCAAATTTTTGAAAACTGAAATTTAGAGGTCATCTTAAAATATTTGCTCAGGACAGGAGAAACTCAAGGACCACTAGTGTAGTCCATTGACACAATGGGAGTCAAATTCAGGATGATAGTCAAGCCCAGATCCTAAAAAGCTCCTTAGCTCAGAATCAAGCAATAGCTCAACTGAAAACGTGAACTTCAGTGAACTCCCAACCTTCAAACTACTTTCACATTCTCCAGTCGACGGTAGTTACACACAATGGGTTCAGAAGTCATGCAAATGCTGATATTGGAGAGCACTTAAGGACTGACAATTCCATTGCTGTAATTTTCAGCCTCCATGGCCTGACTTGGTGCATGTTCTCCCCTCCCTTATTCATAGTGATGAACAAATTCAGAAGGAAAGAAATAAGATTTCTGCTGCAAAAGAAGGAAAGATAGTGACAGAATGGTGTGACCCAGTTCAGAGGGTAAAAGGCAACTCCCATTGCTGATGCTGGGAAGGGATGCCTGAAAGTGAAGAATTCCCTTAGTCAGTATCTCAGGAATACTTGATCCACAAACTGAAGCCTGGAAGTTAAACATATCAATTCACATATATTTATTATTTTTAAGACTTGTACAGTTGTGCACCTTAGCAGTATCTTTCAAATACTAGAATGAATGAGGGATGATTAACCACTGCTTTTACCTTATTTTTCTCATGTATGAGCAGAAATAAAAATGAAATATGAATGCAGAAAGTGCTACTGTTAAACAAAAAAATAATCTTTCTTGGGAGTGCTAATAAGCCTGTTTTCTGTAATTAAAACCTCAAATATACTCCTGAATGGTAAATACACTCTTAAAAAATCACACAATAATAAATACCCTTCTTAATCAATAGACAATGTATTTTGACATGTTTTTCAACTCTAATTTATAAAATGGTAGTCTTAACCAAATTATAAAATTACACCAAGAGCTAAATACTGCATCCTTTTACTCCAGTCATTTGATCCTCCCAGGTATCAACGGACTTTTCTTGAGGTGAAAGTGGAAGGTTTCTCTTCAGGTTGTAATTCCTTGCAAGTAATAAAACTTACAATGCGATCCACGTATTATCTGACACTCCAACAGGAGAAATGAAAAGAAGGTGGCTGTCAAACTTCCAGACCTTGTGCTGTAATCTACCAGAGGCAGTTTTTGTTCACTAGCGTTTNAATACAGCTTGGTCTCCATTAGCTTACTGAAGTTCTGTTTCTTTTTACCCTGTTTGGTGCAACTGACATGTTTTTATGAATAGCTTCCTAATTCTAACCTGTCCTGTCCTTTAGCTGTACTGGTTTAGATATGTCTTTTAAATTTGTATTTACCCTGAACATCTGACATGGTATTTTGAAACAGTCTCTTGCAATTTTTTTTTTGCTTTTTCTTTTCCTTTTTAGGTAGTGCACTTTTTTATTTAAGAACAACGAGTAAGATTCTTTGGCTCTCGTTACTCCATCAATAATACTAATATCAACATGGCTCATGCTACAATACACTTCTTGACAGCATGAGATAGACCTTGTGCACCGCCCAGAATTAAGTCAGGAAATGACTCTGCCTCCTGAAAAACTGCTCCCAAACCCAGTAATTTATGGGATCTAAAAAACGTGATCTTAATGTTGGATTTAGTTATGCTATTTATGCTACTACGGTAAAAGGAAAAACACAGTTTCCTTTGATAATGTTTCTGATCCACTACAGGAAGTCAAAGCCATTGAAATCACCCTGGTCAGGACACTGGCAATATAGTTTTCAATATTATCAATTAAATTTGTACTGTTAATAAGTTTATTATTCTTTGGGTTAGAACACACATTTCAGCCCATGAGCATGTTGATATAATTGCTGAATTGTTGATA
>VWZF01001378.1:1392610-1436151 GCA_013396755.1 Sclerurus mexicanus
TCTAATTTATAAAATGGTAGTCTTAACCAAATTATAAAATTACACCAAGAGCTAAATACTGCATCCTTTTACTCCGGTCATTTGATCCTCCCAGGTATCAACGGACTTTTCTTGAGGTGAAAGTGGAAGGTTTCTCTTCAGGTTGTAATTCCTTGCAAGTAATAAAACTTACAATGCGATCCACGTATTATCTGACACTCCAACAGGAGAAATGAAAAGAAGGTGGCTGTCAAACTTCCAGACCTTGTGCTGTAATCTACCAGAGGCAGTTTTTGTTCACTAGCGTTTTAGTTCTTTTATTCAGTGACAGCTAAATGATTTCCTTATTCAGAACAGACATTCACATTACATTGTATGCAGATAAGGCCTTTCCATTCAGTCCTTATTATAGTAATTTGCTGAAAAAGGCTGGCATTGAACTCTCAAGGTCATTTGCAAGTAACTTAATGACCAAAATTCTGAATATCAAATTTTGTAAAATTCCAGATATGCAAAACCCAACAATTGTTTTACATAACAAAGATGTGACAGCTAAAGACTATAGTCCATAAGTTGTGTTCTTATAGTATGTGACCTATCTCAGACATACATTTTATATCATTAAAAAAGAGTAATTATGCCAGGCAAGACAAAAATCAGTTGAAATCAGAAGTTAAACATGACAATTAAAACCACGTATTTCATCAGACCAAGATTTAGCAACATCTTGCTCTGTATCTATCTACTCAAGTCAGTCAATAATACCTAAGGAAATTACGAAGATTATAAAATCCTCGTATGGTGAACAAGAATGCCATGTGTTACACAATTTCAAACCTTCTCCTTAGAAAAATATGATTCCTTCTATAAAAGGGAATAATTCCTCATTTGAAATATAAAATGTTTTATCAACTTGTACAGAGGCAGGGAACTATTTTGCATCATGTGCTAGCTCCATAGGGCTATATATCAACAATTTATGGTTTTACTTAGATTTGCATGTAAGGCACAAAAGATGTAATTCTAACTGAAAAAATACCTGCAGAATGCTCTGACATTTATAGGTTTATTTTTCTTAATTCCCTGCGACAGCCTTTTCAATAACTACTCCAAAAGGTAAATTATTTGAAACTTCTACTGAAGATAAAACATTCTTGTGCCCTTTAAAGACATATGCCTGTTTTGTATTAGAAACTGGAAGACTAGCAAAAAATTTGACGTTTCAGACATTTAATGAAATTCAATTTTTTATTCTTGACACCGTATTTTTACACCACAAGCTGTTGTACCTTCAAAAGCAATACATTAAGACCTGCTAGAAAGTGCCAGACAAAATATAAGGACATGTGACTCAGCTGCTCATTTCCAGGAGTGCTGTACAGAACTATTCCTGTATTCTCAGTTATACATTAAATTCTGTACTGTTCCCCAGAGAAAAACTCTTTCACTTGGATTTACAATATCACTGGCAAGTCCAGAAAATTACAGTGCTCAGGAGACAACTACAGAAAACAAGTATTTGTAAGACATTGCCTTTGTTCTTTAAGAAAAACTGTTTCATATTTCATTACAACGGACTAGGAAGATGTCCACCATTCCTTTGGAAGTCTAAGCTTATGGGAAATGATTCTGTTCAGTGACTGTAACTTAAAACATTCTTCCCCAATTGCTTGCAAACATCTGACAATCGCTGTTTGCTCACTTTGCATTTTATTTATTCATAGGAGACTCTTCCTTTATAACCATTTATAAGTACAATAAAGGTCACATTTCAGCTTAATCTGACTTTATTGCTCTTCTATTTAATCAAGATATCAAGACAGGAATAATCTGCCTGGGGGCATTCTCTGACATTGACAAAATTCTCCCTGTTTGCATAGAAAAATGAATAGGAATTGCATAATATTTTAAGATTTATATGTTTTCTCATCACTATTCTACTCTGCATTCCAGCTCTTGGAAGAATGGACAATGGGGATATATTGTTGAAGGAAAGCTAGAATCATGCAGTTAGCAATACCTAAATATATCAGAAGCTCTCGGGGCAGAAAATTAAGCCATGTTTGGTGCTCTCTCACTTCTTGTACCAGAAAGGCACATAAAGAACTTTTTGCCTTCTGAATGTGAGCAAATACCATGTGGTCCTGATGACAGAAAAACTATTATTATTATCAATTTTATTGATTTGTCCCAAAATATCTTCTGATTTTTTCATATGGGACATTCCTTCAGAGCCACCCTCCAGAAAGAAGGGACTCATACAGAAGTTTCCAAGACTTCCACAGCAGGGAACGTGGATGTCAATTCCTTTAGGATTTTTTTTTGATATCTCTATTCAGGCACATAAAATGTAAGTCTTCAGTGCATATTAAGTGCTCAAATGTATATTATTTATATTCACAAACAAATACAAATTGCTAGAAAGAAAACCCCAAACACAAAGGAACTGAATGACTACTGTTGACTACCTCAAAATGAACATACCTCAAAATGCTCCTGGTAAAGTATCAGGGTAGATACTTGCAACAGCAATCACCAAAAATATTATTCACAGCATTTGATAATTTTTAACACCAATGGTAAGTTAGAAGTTATCCAACTATGCACATCTTCTGCTGAGGAAGATATTCAGGTCTACCTTTTCTGGCCATTTTGCTGAAATGTATGGAAAAAAAATAAAATCAAATCACTATCAAGGCAGTGATTCGGGTATGTCTGGGTACATGCAAAGTCATCCAGGAAGTACCACAAAGCAAAGTTTCTGTCTCTATGGTCTAAATACTAATTTAACACCTACCAAAGCTGACTTGTGATACTATAGAGTGATCCAACACAGGAATTCTTAGAGGTTACAAATAGCCACAAGACATGAGGGACTGGTTCTCACTACATCTGATCATGAAGCAGGTCAGACATGGTATTTCATAGAATCATAGAATCAACCAGGCAGGAAAAGACCTCCAAAATCGTCAAGTCCAACCTTTGATCCAACCATTGTGCTTACTAGACCATGGCACTAAGTGCCACATCCAGTCTCACCTTAGAAACCTTCAGGGATGATAAATCAACCACCTCCCTGGGCAGCCCATTCCAATTCCTGATCACTCTTTCCATAAAAAATTTCTTCCTAATATCTAACCTAAACCTCCCCGAACACACAGCAGTAATACTCTGAAACAAATTTGAAATTTGTGTTGGGAGGTAAGTATTTCACCCAGTGCTGAGAAAGAACAGACTCAAAGCCCAGTTTATGCTGATCACTTCAATTAGCAGCAAATATAAAACTGAAATTAGCAACAGGGTACAAACGGAATAAAAAGAGACTAGAGTAGAGGGCCTGTGTATGTTTGCCATTGCTTTCAGTTGTGTCTAAAAATCCTTTAAAAAGGAATAGTGAAAGCTTAATTAATAATTTGCACTATAAACAGAAGTCACAATGAGGCCCAGTTCTATATAGATTTGTATGTTTTATTCTTCAAGTATCCACATCAATGCAGTAATCTTGTTACTTTTCCTCTCTCCAAGTCCTTTATAAAAATTTCTTGAGCTAAATATAACACACATCAGTACTAGCTAGCTTGAATTTGGTGTTCTGATCCAGTAGATATTACTCACATGCCAACAGAATGCACTAGGGTGGAGTTTTCCTTTACTGAGGGCATTGTCTTATAAGAAACTTTCACTAAATGCTGAAAAAAACTTAATTACCCTGAAAATCTCTATGCCTTTATCAAACTGAAATTTGACTGCAAAGCCAAAAGAGTGGGGGTGAGGGGGTAGTAGAAACCTTGAGATGAACAACACTAAGTCGAATTTGGTCAGTTTAATTTAAAAAAAAAAAAAGAAATTCAACCAGAATGAAATGCTGACAGATAGCAACAATTTAGAGAGTAACATTTTATATAGCTTTTACAAACTAGTTTTATGTTAAATCATGCAACTTTTCCTTCAAGAATTAAACATTTGATGATAACAAAAAAATTCCAATATTCAAAAATATTATAAAAAGTAACAACTGATGTAATCAGAATTATTTTTTCAATTTTGTTTCAGTTGCTTTGCATTACTATATCCTGTTACATCTATGTATATAGATAGATCTATATATATATCTAGTAGTGTATATAGATACATATCTATTAGATATATCTGTCCTACTAGATCACATTTGATAACAACAAATTGACCTGCATAAATAATCAAAGAACATTTTTATGTTTATTATCATATATGAGGTTAAAACCATAAAAGGGACTACACTGGGGCAAATCAAAGTCCATTTAGCTCAACAGCTATGTTGACTTTCAGATGGTGGCTAGAAGATGATACTGGTGAAAGAAAGGAAGCCTTATTACAGATCTCCATCCTACTGTTGTCTCTGACCCTGGTAATTTCTTTTCTAGGTTGTGTTGTTCAGCTTGTATGAAAGCAGCTCTATTCATTTTGTTTTACTTACTACCACGCTCAACTTAGTTCAGAAATGGGAGAGAAAAACAGCACACAGGACTCAAAAAGCAGGTAAATTATGAAGTTGAACTCTACTGTTTCCCCCTGAATTCCCAGTGTTTCATTTTCTGACAGCTAGTGGCCACTGAGCTGGTGTTGTCAATGAATAATCCATCATAACTCCAGGATCTCACTATGAAGTTGTAAATAGTTCAGATACCACCACTTTGCATTTGAAGGCTTTTTTCCCCTGTGTGCAAAATTCTGCATCTAGACTGAATTTGATCTTCCATTTTCACTTCTGACCACTCAGTCTAGAAATACCCTTCAGCAAAGTAAAAGAGATGCAACCTGCACAGAAAACTGGTAGGTGATGATCACTGGAGACTTCCCTTATCAAGAGACAGTGGCACCCATCTGCTGACTTGACTTGAATGTCTTGGGAGTCCTGCTGCTTGTCGAGTGACCAGATATAGGATATTGCAGAGACTTGCAGCAATGATACTTCCATGGGTGAACAAAAGAAGAGTGATTATAGAGCTTTGAGGCAGTGGTAAAGGGTTTAAGGACCAGATGGTTTTCCCTTCAATCCATCCAGGGAAAGAAAAAAGGAGTTCTTAAAGGAGTGGACATATCCTGTGTGTTAACACCTAATACTTAACTGGAGTCAGAGTTTTGGCTTTTATGAGCACAGAAGCCTCTTTAAGAAGTAAGAAATATTGAAAAGAGATAGGATACATCTGATCAAACTGGGTGAGAGCATCGTGACTAACTTAAAGAGAAAAGCATTACATTAGGTGCACCAGGAGAGGGTTGCTATAACCTTAAGGGAAATGAATCCATGGGGAGCAGCAAATAAGCAACCAGAGGTCAGCATGATGGAGAAAGCCTTTTCCCTTTCGTTATAAAAACAGCAGGATTGTGGTTCATCTGCAGTGTCTGTTCATGAATGAACATTGCATGAAAAACAAGAGCAATCAGAGGTTCATGCACATCTGCAGACCCATGATCCCATTAGAATTACAAAAATATACTGGATAGCCTGTATGACTGGGATGCTGCACTGGATGGACACGTGCACTGAGGAAAGAAAGGCTTTATTGTCAATGTACAGTATCTAAAGAAAGCACCACAAAGTTTTATTTTAACACATGCTAAAGTTTGCAGACAGGTTTGAGTTCAGTGAAAATTGCTCAAAAAATTTCATTTCTTAATGGCCATTGAATGCAAATAAGAATTGTATTTGTGGCCTTCAATTTTCCTTCACTGGAGACAACATCAGAAATCTCAAAACACTGGTAGGCATAAACTTTTTAAAAGGTTTTCTGGTAATTTGTCATGCTTTTTCTGGTTATTTATATACTTAGAAGTGTGACACACAGGCCAGAATTGCAAAGCTAACTCAGGGGGAGGAATGGCAAAATAATCTTCATTGGAGCTGTTGAACACATCAAAAGACTTAAAATTCTTTATAAATGTGAAGAAAATCAAAGCAATCCCTTTGATGGAGCTAAATCATGAAAGAATCTCTGCTTGTCATAATCTTGTGTGGATGTTTACCAGATAAATAATAAATTTAGATACATTTTAAAAAAACAATTTTACTGTTAAAAAACACTTTTTAAAATAAAAATATATACTTTTATTCTCTGTGTGTGTAAAAGAAGAACTTTCCTATCATACAACAATGATTAGCCGCAGCAAGGCCAAAATTTATCTTGTAGAAATACTGTTCCTAACACAAGTCTTGCTTTGAGAAAGCTTTTTGCAAAAGTCGTTTATCATTATCCTCAATTTTGTTCACAGAAAGCATTTCATGTTGTCAGTGCTGGGTAGAGGTATTCTCTGTGAGAGCAAAAAGAAACAGCTCTATTTAAGTACATAAAGTCTCATGCATTGGCATAACCTTCTCTTTTCCCTCGTCTTGCTGCTGCTTTTATGAAAGTGTTACTTCCAGGTACAATGCTGTTATCTCTTTAGAGGCACACTTCCAGCTCATACAGTAGACTTCAGCACAATTACAAAACAGATAAATCCTTTTTGTGGTGCTTTCCCATGGTGGATGTGGACCTTAAAAAACAGCTGATTCAGCCTTGATAAATGATTTCCCATAATAAATGGAATTATACTGCTATTTTTTTCTTGGTTTTTTTTGACTGGTGAAATAAAAACACACAAAAGGAATAGAACTAGATGCAGAGGCTAGAGATGAAAAATAATTCTCCTGTCTTCCTTCCCTAATTCAAGTGATTGATCACATATATACTTTAGAAAATATGATAGAATAATTTGACAATGCATCTAGAAAGTAACAATTGTACCTTTTTTGACAAGTCTCTTGTAGCTACACCAAAAATTCAAGATTCACTTTCCTTTTCAGCAGCAAGGGGAGCAAAATGCTTTCCTATGTATATTGTGTCTCATTACATACTTTAAACCTCTGCCCTTTTCTGATGAATCTTAAATGTTGATGAACACAAATTGATTTGATTCTGTTGCATTAACAGTTTCGGTCATAACAACTTTATTACTCATTTTTACTGCCACGGGGGAAAACCCAGTTAATTTAAATGTGTATTAGACACATAAGGAAATGACCAAAAGCCATGTACTGCAGAAGCCTTTTTTGGTGATGTTGACTTCAACTGTTTAGGCAGCAACTGATTCTGAGTTTCTTCAGCAACCATGACAAAGCAATAATGCAATGTGAGAAACACAGAAGATGAAGAACATGGAAAAACACATGAATACTGGTTTTCATCAGTATAACACTTCTTGGACTGAAACATATAGGAAAGACATAGCTGATTTTTCAGTTATCTGTAAAAGCAAATGAAGCACAAACAAAACCTGAAGTACATGTTAAGTATGTATGCATTCCTAGATAAACTAAAAGCAAAATCTCTTATTCAACATAATATATATACTTCTTGTATCTCAAAGTAGAATTTTTTTCATACAAAGTATTTAATAAAAAATGGAAATCAGCAGATATTACTAAAACCCTTAACTTTCAATTAAAGGTGGTTTACTGATATAAATCAAATAGTGTAATCTGAAACGTAGGATTTATTTTTGGCATATTTCTTCATTTTAAAAATTCTAATTTGAGCAACTGGTAAACAATTCCTATTTGAATTCAATAACAAGCACATTACTTTCTCCAGAAAGTATGTCTGTAGTTTCTAAAGTTATTCTTTAGGCACAAGTATAACTTGCCTTTTTAAACTCCAAATAGACACAGATCCTCAAATTTAGACAGTAGTGCCTGACGCATCATCAGTTTTTGTAGCCTGAGATGTTATCAGAGAACCAACCCAGAACATTAAAAAAAAAGAAAAAAAAAGAAAGGAAAAAAAGGACTACTGTAATAGGAAAGTCTAATAACAATATCAGCATGCTATTTGCTATCTACACATCCATGGCAGTATTATTTGCAATTTTGACCATAAATAGGGAGTAACAGACTAGCTCCAGAGCTTTGAAATTTTTAACTATAGCTTGTGAAAATAAATTAAAGGTGCTAGGAACAATTCCCTAAACTGTTCTTTTTGGGCCCTGCAGCTCATGTTGAAGTACTGCTTCTGATATGCAGTTATGAAAAATTCTTTGTGTCTTTTGTGCACGCTCAGATCACTTACTGCATGTACTTTAGGATGGATTAGGGCCTATTTCAAGAGACAATTTACTTCACTGTGTAGGGATCACTAATCCTGAAACCTGCTTTAGTGTCTAACAAAGCCTTTGCTTGGAGAAACAAGCTTCACAGCAGCATAAATAAGAGGTCCCACATATGTTTAAAAACATCTTGACCCCATATGTTTGGTAGATGAGCTCCATAGGCAGGCAGCAAAGCATTAATATCTTCATTGGAGCCCTCTGATAATTGTCCCTACAATAAATTAACATATCACTAATCCCAGAACAGTGGTGGTGACTTCTCATGCAAGGAATTCTCCAGGAAGAGAAAGAGCTGCAAATTAGGCTTTCCTAAACTCAAATTTGGGAGTATGCAAGTTTCTAATTGCAAAATAAAGATAAATGATGCTAGATCTTAGTTTCTGCAGGTTCACCTAGTCCAGGTTTGCAGGTGATTTGGACTGTACTCTACCATCTGGGCAACTAAACTCTGCCGAGGAGAGATTTTGATTCCTTGCTTGGCAGGTGAAGAACAATCTTAGACACATTTTTAGAAGATAATCACGCACCAGAAAAGCTTTAGCTCAATATAAGGACAACTGAAAGATTTTTGTTAGCCTCTAGTGTACAAAAGCAAAGAGTGTCCTCAAGACTTGAGTCTATTATTTCAGCTTAAAGAAAGTGCCGGATAAATTCAGCTGAAATTTAAAATAATCTACCACAATGCTGAAATCTATTTACATAGGGGGAAACTGTCTTGTCAGCGTTCTAATTTCTTTTTAGCTGCAAATTAATAAAATATGAAATCAGACATGTAAAAAAGAAAAAGTCGCCACATTATAATTTAAATACAGTAAAATAAATACTGTGACTAGACACTTGGGGATAAGAGAAAAAGGTTAAATAGTGAGTACACTCAGGAAACAAAACGTGAGATGTATTAGCGGAAATTGTAAAATATGGGGAAAGTACCTAGGGAATGCTGAAGAAAGTAAAAAAAAGAAAAGAGAAGGAAAAGGTAGCAAAAGATGGGAAGATAGAATATTCTGATAATGTAAAAGAATAGAGATTAATATTGCTTTCTGCTGCCTTTGTTTTCCTTATTTTTCATTCTAGCCATTTATATGCTTCGCTTACTAAACAATCCTAAATTAAAGCTTATTTCCAGATAATTTTTTGAATGCTATCTTTGAATTTTTTCCTAAGTTAAAGCCATAAGTTACTAGGTCTCTGAGGATTCCTAATACAGGAAGACAGTCATATTAATGTTCTTAACTTAAACAGCATTTTATATGTTTTTAATAAAGGGATATGGCTTTTTCTTCCATAAACATGACTAAAATCAAGTAAAACAAATCACCAAGCGTGATTCACAACACTATCAGTTCAACAGATGTTTAAAATCAAAGCAAAATTAAAATTATTAAAATGTTAGAATATATAATTAAAAAGGCAAGTACTTTTACAGAAAATGAAAGTTGTTACTAAGAGAATTTCAATGAAACACAAAATTCAGAAAGAATGAAGGATACTCAGATAAATACAGTGATCTCATTGCATGTAGCTTACAAATGGTTTCTTCGCTGTTATGACAATACATTAAAAGTCTTATACAACTTCGTGAATATAGGAACTGCATTTCTGTTTTTGGAAGCATTATCATCACACATGCATGGAACATAATTATTAAAAGACTCATGAAATAATGAAGAATGAAATACACTACGTTGCAATGCACTTCTGTGTTTAAGCAAGATAACAGTTTTCAGAAGCCCTTCCTCAGTATTTTCATTAAATGGAAAATACCTACCATAACTGAAAGTAGAATGTTACAGGGAGGAAGTGTTTGAGCTAAAAGAAAAATCCTTTATTACACCAAACAGTAGCGCTGAAAGTTAGGTAAGGTTTTTGGTGTATAAGCCCTTCATGAGGTCTATTTGAGCACTAGAAAGATAACCTGAAAATAGCATGGGCAGCATTGGACTCCTTGTCTTATCTTGGTTTTGCTGCCCATCCTACAAAAATTTTGGCTCTGCCCCCATAAAATTCTATTCCACATCCACCCATACTACATAAAACTTGGCTCTTGGTATCCTCTGGGTGAACTTTCATTGCTTCAGCCCTCAATTACAACTGGCATTCTGTGGAACCAGAACATATGCTAGAAGTCTTGGGGTGTAATACGAAGGCACAATGTGTACCAGGATACTCTTACATGAATGTGGAGGGAACCAAACTGACAGCACCTTCTCTGCCTCATCCATGCTGACTTCTGGGATTGTTCACCATGCTCACCTTCTTATTTGGCACTCAGGCCAAACCCGAATCAACTGCTTCTTCCTTCACATATTGAAATATGTCTTATCATTTTATTATCCCTAACTGTGAAAACTTTCATTCAGGCAAGCAATAACTACAGCCTTTTCTGTCAGTCTCCCAAATATCCTCCTGTGACTTTTCAGCTCATAGGTAATTCTGATATTAAAATAACACTCACTGCTACTTTTTTTTTTTTTTGGCTTTAAGCACTGAATCTGGTTATTTCCTTCCTTGTATTTCCAAGTAAAATTCAAATCAAATATTATTAATTCTCCCTGATTTATGGGAACTTTATGTGGCTAGAGAATATTGCTAGCTGCCAATCTCCCATATTTATTAAACTGTGACGCCCTTCTCCTCCATGAAATCTGAAACACTGCAGATAGGATCAGCTAGTAAGACAATCAGAGGATGAATCAAGACCAGAGGGTAAACAATAACAACAATAAAGGGAATATTCTGGAAAATCTGAACAAATTCTGAGAATTCTAGGAAAAAAAAAATTAGGCTGCAATGGGCCTCTGAAGATCACCTATTCCAGATCAAATATGAACTGAAATAGGCTTTTAGATGGAGGTAGCTACTTCCAGCTTTGCTAGTGTAGCCTGGCCTGTGGTTAGGGTCCATTACCATAGCTGTGCTCTGCTGACTCAGCTTCATTTCAGTGCATTTATATTTTAAGAGATTCTTCCATTTTATTCTGCTTTCAGCAGTCTGCAGAACATGTCTTTTATTTAATTATTACCGCCCCTCCTTTCAAACTCCTTTTCCTCAAAATTGAGGAAACGGGGTGTGGTGGAATTTTGCAGACAAGTCTCCTTCCATCAGGAGCCATCTCTGACAGAGGCTGCATGTTTCTCACAGACAAGTCTAACAGGTTGGAAATTCAAAGCAGAACCTACATGAAACTTTAACATAAAACAGAGGCTGTGGTACTCTATACGCAGTCAGCCTTTCCTGAAAGCCATTAGTATCCAGAACTAATAAGGCAACGATGCAAAATGTCTGTATAAAATTTAGTATCTGCCACTCACACTATGAGAAAGACAAGGTGAAACAGAGGTACTAAGACTTCTGTTCCTCAGAGCACTGACAGCATAACAATAAACATGGAGAGTTTTAAGTCATTACTACAAGACGATTCCACCTCTACATCCCATTCTTGACAGTATGTATATATGTGACTCTTACAGAGGACATACATATGCACACAAACAAATAAACATATGCCTTATTGAAAACTGTACTTTTTATGGGTAACACCAGTATTATCCAACACTCCAGAGCATGCCACACTCCACTAAAAAAAATAAATTATGCACTTTAGTTTATATTTCTCCTCACAGTCTTATACAAACATAGTGCTTCATCCACCACAGAAACATAACCAACCACAACATGAAACGGAGCAGCTGTTTAACAGCTTTTGGCAGATATACAGAAAGGTTTAATGAGAAGTCTAGCCCAGGTAGCCAAAGTTGGGATTAATTAAATAGTGAGAATATTATTACCCGAGCTGAAAATTTGACCAGGATATTGAATTAACCTGTTATCCAAACTGCCATGATGCTTTTATCCTGGTTTAATAAATTAAAAAGCAATCAGACCCTATGTCAACATCTAAATCATCTGTCTCCCATTCACTTCCTTTGCTCCTTCAGCAGCTTTTGAGTTCCTTGGCTAATTTAAACCAAACTCAACAGACAAGAAGAGGTCTCAAATACTATTTTCTGACAAAATTTCTGAAAATGAGACAACAGAGAAACTCGAAACCCCATTTATGTCTCCATTGAGGAACTACAATGTGCAAGAAGACCTCATTAGATATCAGAAAGCCTGTACAAGAGAAAGACACTGTAAATGTCTCTAACAAAACCCCCTCAGTCAGTGCTCATTAAACGTGTAAGACAATCAGCTTTGAGAAGAAAGTTCAAAGGAAATGTAGGATTTGTATCTCATGTAAAAGGCATTACTTTCCACAGGAAGGAATAAATCTCACAACCCTACTCAAGGAAGAAGATCTTTCTTCCTTTCTTCCAACTTTCTGTGCCTTTTAACAGAGGCTTGGGTTCGTATGATACACTATAGCCATTTCTTTAACTGTTCCTCAAAACTCTTTTCCTTAGCTTAAAATACACATTTTGCGTGAGTATTCTCAACACTAAGTACAATTGCACGTATCTGTATAATTACAAACCTCTTACAGTAAGTATATTGTATCTTTATATTGTTATTAAAGCCTTATGATTATGAATAAAACTCAAAATATAACGTGCTTTAAACCACTGGGTTTTCAACTGCATGCTACTAGCAAAAGTATAAAGGTTTAGAGAAGAGATTTTAAATGGTTCCCTCTAATATTGGGCTTAACTTAGATCCTTTTATTTTTAATTTAACTTCATGCAGTGGTCCCTACCCTAGGACCATTTTTTTCTTCATTACATAATGGAAAGGAGGTCTGTATCTAATAGCACATTTGTTTAGAAGATAAACAGACATTCATCTCAGCTGAAGTGGCATCATTTGTGACTCTGCATCACAACCAAAACTTCCAAAATCTTAACTGATGGCAAACTTTCAGAACTCTACAGCACAAAGTTAAAACAGTTCCCTCAAATGGATTACTCATTTTGAAGTGGCAATGCAGGCCAAAATTCATCTCTCCAAACACAGATAACATTGGCTGTACTTACCTAGGCTCCCTCCACAGAAAATGGAGATAGACACTTCTGGGCCATGATTCACCTCCTCCTCAAGCAGGAGAACATTTAAGATATAGTAAAAACACCCATATCTCTATAAAAGGAGCCTAGTCAACTGGTGTTGATGCACTAAAATCACATTCCTACTCTTTGGCAATATCCTGTTTTAGGAACTTATGTGCTCATTCTGATTCGTGATTAAGTATGCAGTGCAAGCACCTGTTGGTGGCAAGGCACCAAGTATCTTCCAATAAATCATTTGATAATCAGTCAGTAATCCACTGATACCCAGTTAGTAATTTTCTTTCAGGCAGTGAAATTATCCAAGAGAAAATGTATTTGAATTCAAGGAGATTACAGACTTGTAAAAGGAGTTCTCCATACACATAACTATATGCCCTATATTAATTTAAATATGCTTCACAGAAGTTAGAACTGATTTTGGTAACAATTCCTCAGGTGGAAGGTTATTATCACACTATCAAGCCGAAAAGAAGTGTTCAGCAGAAGCATGGATCCATTCTTAACTAAATTTAACTTTCAGCATGTGATGATAGTGTGAGAAAAATTTATAGCTACAGGGGTTTACTACTGCAAATGATATAAGTACAGCAACATGATATTGTAGAAGTTTTTAAAAATACTAAGAGTTAGCTTCTTAACATTGTATAAGTGCAGGTTTAAACTTGCAAAAACAAGTATAAAACTATCAGAGCCTAAAATAATTGTCATTAAAAATGAATGTATCATTTAGGCTGGAAAATAAATCCTTAAATAAGGACAAAATCAGTCAGACGTTGCACACAAAATCAGATGGGGGAGAAGCTCAATACAACCATGTAATAAGTAAAGAACAAACAAAAACCAACTCAACTATTAACATGCTATTATGTTCATACAGATAAGAAATAAATTAAAAAAATTGTTACTTACCCCGGGGGATTTGAAATAATGTAGTCTTCTGAATAAACTACAATCAGTCTCTTTCCAAGAGAGAATTGTCTAACTTTTCCACTCCTTTCAAATCTGGAGTGGAAGATATTTTAGGCCTGGCCAAATATCACTGGAAGAAAATTCGTTCACATGTTTGGCTGTGTTTTGCATTCCATCCTGTTGCTCTGGCACAAAGATGTAGCTAATTATATTCTGTGACATAAGCGGCTAATTCTGCTGCTAAAATGGTTGCGTACTGACTCCAGAAATGAACTGCCCCACTGTAAGACATAACCAATCCGTACTGTGCACTGAAATGGCTCAACCTGCCACATAATGCCAACTGTTTTATTAATTCTGAGACTACGCAGCACTTCATAGAATCTGCACCTAAAAACTATCACCAGAGTTTGCTGCTAACAGCACACAATCCAAAATTAGACGCAAAAAAGACTTCTGTTTTCTTCTTTGAATCCATACGTAACTTTCACAATTTTAGCAGCTGACTTTTTGAAAATGTTTCATTTTATTGCTAACATTATTCTAGCTATAATCTAAACTGGCTGATGTATAAAAAGTCTCTTTAAAAAAGGAAATACATATATTATACCTATAATAGCCCATATAAAATTTATACAAGAACTACACTAACAGTGACCAATCTTTCCACAAAGTTCTATTTTGGTATCTAAGACAGATACATATAAACACTAAGACCTATGTATATAGCAAAAGTTGCATATATTACATATTTTAAGACAAAATTATAAACATCATGAGACATCTTTTTCCAGTACCATTTCAACTTTGAGTTCTCAAATGCAGAAACAAGAATTCCAGCCCAGGACTGCTTACGTTCGACTGACTACATTACGCTAACCAACAGACTTTCTGTTCAACCCATGATATTTTAGAATCTGTGCTGGTAGGTGTCTGCAATTTAAAAGCATTAAAACATACATTTGCAAGATTTACAGAATAAAAGTTTCGTGCTTTGTAAAGCATTGCAATCATTGTCTATACGTTGGGACAATTTAATTTGTCAAAACACAATGTTTCCTTTTTTCCAGCCATGCACTCACACTATTATCATACTTCAGAAGACAAATGTCCTATCAGACACTTAACAGCTGCAGATCATAAATTTAAGACTGACACAAATCCAGCTGATCACAGGCTTACAAGACAGTTTTTTCGCTTTGTGAATTCACTGGCCATTAATCCTTTATCAGACTCTGTTTACATATACAAATAGAGAAGTTCTTTTCTACACAAAGGAATTAATTCACTGGTATCTGACAAAAAAGGACGTATTTTTCATAATAAAATATTTAATAATAGCTTTAAAATTGCCTTTATATTTAATCTCGGGGATTTATGAAAGATAAAGTGTGAGGAAAGCATTTGTATGTTGTGTTAACACCAAAGCTTTCCTTTAATTGAAATTCCTTGTAAGTATTAAAGGAAGAAATCTATAAATGACAGACAGTCTTGAAAGGTTCATTATTTAGACATTATTTAAGTGATTGAGTATTTGTGTCTTGGGATTTCCTGCAAAATCTTTTGCTCATTCTTGGAGAAAATCAGAGAATCAGATAAAACTGGATACATGACCCTCCAAAAAAGCAAGATTTTTAACTGCAGTTTAACATGACCCCTTTTGGCGTGTTTGTAATTATTTGATTTCTGAACTTGTAACAAAAAATTGACTGTCATAGTGCCCAGCTACAGAAAGATTAGATTGTATCACCAGTAGCTCTCTTCAGGGACAGAAGTTTGTGCTATTTTCCACACTCTTCTTGGTCTAGATTAATAATATGTCTTGCTCTTCTACCTATCTAATTTATGCAGAGTAAAAATTGTAAACATGAAAAGAACAAACAAATACCTCAGTTAGTATCTTCTGAAGTTCTCATGAAGTAGGACTGAAGCAAGAGCAACTGTCAGTGAGTTCTGTATCATCTGAAGGCAGATGTCTTCCCATTTAAATGCAAAGAATGAAAAGAGAAAGCAGAATTTTTCATTAGTACGGAGAAAGAATAAGAGATATCCCTGAATGGCCCTCTTGGCTACTTTAACTGACAACACCTTACAAGTGATAGACCAAAATTCACCAAGCTTAAAACTGTGGAACACCAATGAAATACTAGACTCCCAACACCTTTTTGGGCTGCAAATATTCATGACAGCAGAGTTTACAGTAAATGAGAAATTAACACTAGTCAAAAATCTATGTGCAAAGTATTAAAAAAGATTTCTGTTACAACCATAAGAATAGAAAGAATTAGTATAATGAACAGTAACTTCAAGTATCAGGTTACATTGCATTTGGACAAAAACTAAATCTTTCTCTCACTCTTCAGAGTTCAAGAATGCTGATGTCCCATTCCTCACCAAAAACACCTTTCCAATTGGATTTTGAAATCAATGACTGATGACTTAGTCCTGTAAAGGTAACTAAGCAAATATATTTATCATCCACATTGTCAGAGCCCGCTCACACCAGTGTTTCACTAACTAGAAGTACTTGCAAACTGACACCATGGAAAAAGTAATGGAAAAAGGTATGTAAATTGTGGTTTGAATATTCTCCCATTTCAATCCATTTTATTTTTTTCCTCTGATTTTGTGGACAAAAGTTCTGTGTATACCAACAAGATTTCAAGAATATTTGCTTATTCCTCAAAGTACAAGACAACACAATGGTGGAAAAGACACTGACTATGAGATACCAGTCTAACTAGTTTATCTAACTTAAAAGGACATAGAAGCCATTTGGTCCAGTCTGATATTTTTAAAATCTGTGACATGTTTAAAGAGTGTCCTTAGGATTTGTTAGTCAAAGGGTATTTAGGAAACAAGAATAATCTAGCCTGAATGGGAAACAGAATTTTTCTGAAATACTGTGTTTATGTGGTAAACAGTAAAAGTAATGAAAATTAGGTTGTATGGATGTGTAACTTCAGATGATATCGAGGCCTTTTTCAATGTAAATGATTCCATGAAATAGAGGCTTTGCCATATGAAATATTACAAAATACCTTGCTAATGGTTCAGAGGGCACGTAGTGTAACAAAAGCAAATTTACATAAAGATAAAATGGCACAGACTTTGGGAAAAAGGTATGAAAGCAAAACTGAAACCTAGTGAAATTCTCAACCAGTTAAAGTGAAGGATAATTTTATTAATGGTCAGAAAATATAAAATGTAACTATTTATTGGACATCTCTGGACTTCCAAGAGCAGAGGGGAAATGTCCACATCTCCTCGATTCTTGTTTTTGTGCATTTTAGTTACTTATGACTTCAAATCTTGCAAGAGAAAAATCACCTTTTCAAAAACTATTTTTTCAGTTCTCCTGATTTCCCACTGCTGTTAGAGGATCCAATATGACACAAAACAAGAACTTTTGGAAAAAATTTTTTCATGTTTCCCTCCAAAGAATTTGCATTGGCCATGTTTGATGTGCTTTTAAATTTGTAAGGGGTAGGACAGCTGCCCATTTATTGGTAGATTGAGACCTTGCCTCTTCTTAAGAACAGGACTATAGTGAATATTTGGAAAGGAATGTAACCTTCTAAATGTGAGACAAATGAAGATTATATCTTTCCAATGTAAATGGAAAGAAACATTTGAAAGTTACTCTTGCACCTATTAAAGCTATAAAAATGCAATTTTTTAAATAGTTACAAAGTGGAAAATACTCCAGCACAACCTTTTGAAATATAAACACATGACTAACAAATATAAGGCTTCAAGGGATATCTGTTTAGACTGTTTCACTACATGATATCTATAAGGAGGTTCAAAGCAGCTTTAAAACTCAGAATATTTATGTATTGTTTTAGAATGAACAAGAATAAACTAAAAGAGAATAATCTGAAAATTACTATGCAAGACAATATGAAAATAAAAGAACTTACTCATAGTTATCCAACTGCCCTGCGTGTCAGTGCACAGCAGGTCTTTCTGTCTGATTTCTAGGTATTTTTTCCATCTGTGAGCATAAATAGCTGGTTGTGGGTCTATTGCCTGGTCATCCTATCAACATGTCAATCTCTGCTTCAGCTGTTATCGCTCTCTTCCTTGCTGCCACACGTCTCTTCCCTATCCCTTTTTGTGTCACATTCTGTCACCTGTTCAATTCAATCTCTTCTCAAATTAACACAGACACAATATTAATTTATACAAAACAGATTCAAACTGTCGCAGAGGGCTACTTAAGGTTTTATTGAGGGAGGATATGTTAAATGGTATCTTCTGTTTGGATTGCATCTTCACACGATCTGGTTAAAAATGACTTAATTTCTGTGGATTTAATTCTTCATGAACCTTTAAAGAGCTGAAATAGTGAAGCAACAAGTGAAAAGCTGCATGTGTACTCTGTGCTCACCGCTGTACTCTGCAAAGATGACCCTGACAGGTGCCCTGAGATAGAGGTAAGATGGGATAAATTTCCAATCTAACAGAAAATGAGCAAGCTCATTTTGTAGACCCTTTTAAAGGGTGCAGTTGAGGGAGAAAAATACTAATTTGGAGTCTGCAGCTTGTGCAAATGGAAAGACACAATGGAGAGGCCTTACTACATTACTACGTTAAAAGTAGAAAGTGTTGCCTAACTAAATTCCAGGAAGAAAAAAACCCCCGCCACACATTAAATGTCCAAGCAAATTTGGAATGATTTTGTCTTTTGTACTGTTGGTATAATTCAAGCATTCTCCTAAGCATGGAATTCAAATACTGATGGCTTGAGGAAGTTAATTGTTAGCTTTTCTTCAAGAAGAAAATCAGAAATGTATACTTTCGTTTATATGAAACTTCCTAATATTCTAGGCAGGGAAATGGAGCAGAGCACTTTTTAATAGGTTCACTATTTTATGAATTGGAATTTTTATTTTAGGATATGATTCATTGTGCACCTACTCACAGCTCCATCTGCAAGCAGTCTGTGACAGGCAGAATAGTGTATTTACAGGTCTATTTTGTACGGTATGTCAAATCACTTCTACAAAGGACGTCAACAGCACTGACACAGAACAGGGAACCGTTTCATGTTCTTTGGTCATAACATTTCCTCTTACATCATCTGACCTTTCCTAAAAACAAATGCAACCCCCCAAACATCCACAGCAGGATAGATTAGTCTTCTGCCTTGGGATATCTGAATTCTGGGGCCTTCAAGTGAAACACACAGCTGTCACCCAGCATAGGTGGCTGCATAAAACAGAAATCTGAATGACTGCCTCCATGGCAGAACAGATTTAATAGGTCTTGGAAGCACTGCCTCTGTACTCATATTCTAATATTGCATGAAGGTTTGTACAGACACAAACCCTAAACAATACGATGAGTTTACCAATCTCTTTTGCTTTCTTCCTATTTCTTTTATCTTCTTTCATTTTTCTTGCTTCCTTCCCTATTCACTGACAGAGCAGAAGTACCGGTGATCAAGAGATATAAAAGCCTGCTATTTTACTTAATATTATTTTTCAGAAACATAGTGCATATTTAATTCTGAGATAATAATGTGGTTGTATCTAATCTGCATTTGAAACAAAAGCAATAAGAGCATCTAAAAGTCTGTGTAAATCCAGTTATTCAGTGTCTGCTGTCTGCTTCACCAGTTAGAATAGTTTTTTCGTGCAATACCAGCATGCACCTTTCCAGAAAGTAAAAAAAGAAAGAGTTAAGGTACACAAGAAAAATGTTTCTGTTGCAAAAGATTTACAAGAAGCAAAGTGGAAATATGAAAATTACAGTGCTCTGGCCAGGTCACTATAACAGGAACCATGGTACCAGACTCATGTCCTGACACACTCATTGCCCAGCATTGAGTGGATTATAATTTTATATTTGGAGCAACTGACTATTAAATTATTTCCATAAAAGGAACCTTCATTAGTTCAATTTTTTTTAAGATTTTAGTAATAAATAAAAAGATTAATCACTAGTTAAATATTTAAGAAAAAAGATACAGTTTTAATATAGTGCTTCTTCTCTGTTAAACAAGTGGAAAAAGTTATTGTGAGATGGTAATACTCCAGCTCAGCGTGTATGCTCAGAGAGAATGAGTAAGACTGGCTGTTTAGATAGTATAAATAAGTGATACATACTTAATAACTTGTTATGAGACCTAAAGAGAACTTCTTTATTTTGTAAGCTGATGCTGTGCAAGAAAAGATCAGAAGTACTTCCAAAAAAAAAAGACAATTTAAAAGCTAAAAAAACCCAGAAGAAAATAAATAAAATTGAAGAAGGAGTTAACCCAAAGACACGTTTTAGCTAATATTCAAAGTGTGGTCAGTTGCAATTCTTTTCGTTTTCCATGATTTCTTCTGTTCACACGTTCTGATGAATATTCAGTGTAAAAAGGAATCAGGAGTAACAAAGACTTCAGCTGTGTAAGGAAGTTACATGAGTTTACATGATCTATGTCTAGACAATCTTATATTTACACATATAAAACAGAATTTTAAAGTGGATCTGCTTAAAACTTTCCTTTACAGTGAGCTCCTCAGAGTAAACCAGATTACACTATAATCTTTTCTTATTATTATTATTTTTAAATAGAGGACCTGGGAGCAGAGAGTTAAGACAATATCAATAGAAGAAAGCTCATGAACAAGTAATTTCCTGTCCATTTTAATTTGCTCAAAGAACGCTTCCTGATAACTCAGTAATTTTATGAGTTGCAGAAAACTCTGAAGTTCCCTCCAGAATCAAAGAGGTTTCAATTTTAACACCTGTGAAATCTGACTAGCAGCTCTGTGGCCTTTGCAATTTCTCCTCTTAACTGTTCCTGTGAAGCTGCAGGCTCCCAGACCCTCACGGTGTTGCTTTCTGCTTTTTTACTGCTTGGTAAATTTGTGGTTTCTGAAATTGTCTTTTTTAGAGTATTTTTAAGTGTTCCTAAGGAATGACCTTCTGAGGTCCTACCTGATACAGTCACTCTTATAAATGGAACATAGCAACTAAGAAGAACAAAAAGCCCCCAGGTTAGGTCATACCCACCTCTGTTTCCATGAGCATCATATGCAGTAGGGTGAATTAGCTAATGGACTAAAGGATATGCTTCTCTTCAACAATTCACACAGTACACACCACACTATTACCAAATTACGTGTTCTCTAAATCAGACGTATTTTCACTGTTGGTGAATTAATGAATTAATGTCTTGTAGACAGTGTAGGAAAAGGTTTTACCCAATACTGATTATCTCCTGTGGGTTTTTTGTTTGTTTGTTTGTTTTTATTTTGTTTTGCTTTTTGGTAGCCAAAGAAAAGCCATGTTTCCAAAGCGTTTTACATTTCCTTTAAAACTATGCCATAAAACACTGAATGATTAATGATTTTTCCTTTTACAAGTTGTCATTGTAAAACTGTTCTGAAGTATATTACACTTAATTTTGCAATCAAAATCATACTACACCCTATGACTCACTGAAAGAATGCCAGGGAAAAAAAGCCTTAGCATTTTAAAATGCCAGAAATGGGGTGGAGGGTGAGAAAAGGGCGCAATAAAAAAACATTTTTAGTGCTATAGAGTAAAGCAGCCTAAACCACAGCTACATCAGCTATTACTATAAAAACCAGAAGTATACAATATTTTGTAGTGTTTTCATTTTTTGCTCTGGAACTGACTCAGACACCCTCACTCCTATATTGCTAATGATCACTTTAGACCTATACCATTAGTACCTACACCAGGTACAGAGTCAACCCAGCAAAACTGCTCACAGAAATAACTCCTCACCTTGAAGGCTTGGGCCCTCTTTGGCTAAGAAAACAAAGTTACATTAAAACATAATTTAATTGATGATTTCCCAAGATTGCTCACTCCATGAAGAATCTGTACTGAACCATATTTGAGAATGCCAGACTCAAGTACTTAATCCTGAGTAATTTTTCTGAATCAAGATCAGGCAGACAATGGAAGCTCAGCATTTAGTTGAGATCCCATGAATTTTTATCTCTTCCGACATTCTAGAAAGACAAAAAGAAGGCAAATGAAAAGGAAGCAGAAAAAGGACAAGCAATTTTTCTCACTAACCACCATAATAAAATAGCAATTTGTGCTCCAACTTTCTGCGAAAAAAACCCAAACAGCCTTTAAAGAGCAACAGTAGAAGAGTAAATAATTTTTAAGAATTTGGTTTGACGTTCTAAACTTGTATTGAAGCAGAGCCTTAGTACCAAAGGTTAAGTCAGAGCTCTTGATTCACAAGATTTCTTGGAGCTACCATTCACAATAAAGACTGTAAAAATAACAATTATTAATGTTGTTAATATACCCCAAGAATCTGTTGGCCCTACTGAGATTTTAGCTCTGCCAAAATGCAAGCAGAAAAATTAGAACTGTGAGAAGTGAATTTAATTAGGAACTTACCATCTGGCATAAGGAAGCAAATTTTAAGTGTAGCTGTATAAGATAGAAGAAACAATAATAAACCGGGGAACAGATCATAAGCTATTTCTTGTTTGATTGAAATGCACAAATTAACCATGGAAATAGTGTAATCATCTGTTACTTTGAAGGGCTAGCCTTGAGGCTGAGCTATAGGCAACCACAGCAAGTAGAGTAACCATAGTAAAAGTGTTGACTTAAAATTAAAAGATTTAAACTGAAAAATTTTGGTAGCCTGTAAGAATGTGACATCCCACTTTATCAAACAAAGTTAGAATACACTTGCAAAATAAACAGCTGAATTAGTTAAAACAAGACATAAAAGTACACCTAACATTCTTTCTGGAGAGCTCTCTGGAGCAATGTTTATTATAATGTGGTATCCCATTCTGACAGGTTATTTAAAAAAAAAATAAAAAAAAGTCAAGTATGGAAATGCACAACAAAATGCAGCTGCTCTTATTGTGTAAAACAGGAGACAATTAGTTTGATTTTAGTAAGAAACATTATCAACAAATGCCCAAGTTTCTCCTTTAGTGAACTTGTGCTTCGTAACAGTTTCATAATTACTACTCGAAGTAATTGACTAGTAGTCAATATGTTCCTTTTAATCATAACCAGAAGTCGTGGTTATAAGTCTTTTTTCTTCTTATTTAGTCAAAACATTTTACTTCACATTTTCACTCTCACACTTCATTGGCTTTGCAACAGCTGAAGTGACAACAGCTGCATCCTGCTTGGTTGTGATCATCTCATTTACTGTCTGGATAGCTACACAAGCTAGGCAGGATGCCTCATTTTTAGCTATGCAGTCAAAACATGCACTCCATCAGCTGTTAGAAAATGGTTGCAGGGCTAAACACAAAGCCAAGGCACAGATCAGCCCCTCCAACAAGAAAAAACTTCCAGAATTTCATTGAGCGTTTCCTAAGATAAAGGTGTCTGACAGCCTCTGACCTGCACTGTTATGGTTTATTAAACCAGCACCAAACAAGCACCAAAATTACTCTAAAAGTGTGTTGTTCCAGTCAGCTACTGTACAAAACATAAAGGACCCTTTTATTCACATATTATTACCTGCATACCCAGTTTAACCACGAGGTACAACTACCTGTACTGTTTGTAGCATTTTCTAAGGAAATATCCTTGCTATTTCCTGCTGTTTCCTTGCTATTGATTGGAAAGGCCTTAAAGGATGACCAGCAACATATAGGTAGTCAGTACCAAGACTTTTAGATTTTCAGAATGTGCACATATCTTTGGGGCTCTTTCTCTTTAAGTGTGGTTGGTAGACTTTATAATTAACTGGTTTTAATCTGCCTCATAGGAACCTTAAAACATGATTCCGGGCTTGGCAAAACCATCAATACCAGACCACTTAATTTTTATATTCTCAAACATGCTCTAGTAGGCACTAAATGTACTTCTCTTTCCTGATTAACAGTGATGTGCTTGGATTTTAAGCTTTTTCTTAAGTCAAGGACACATTCGTTTCCTATTAATAGCTATTAGTTCTTATTTCTTATAAAATTTAATACTCCTTGCCTGTATTCTACATAATAACGCCAAAAGAAGAAAAAGATTAACAAAGCTGCATTTTAAAAAGAGACATGTAGTCCAATACATACCTGGGTGCATGTGAAAATAAATATAGATATCTCCTAAAATTCCCCTCACACAATCTCTACTGTTTGCCCCAGGACTGAGCAAAAAGAAAAGAGGTAGGTTTTGTTTATTACTGAAATACTATATTCAGATTTTCTCCTGAGAATGGTACAGGAAGAGAAGCAATACTTTTGCATACTTGTTTTCTCCTTACATTTTTAAGACTGAATCAAGCAGGGATTGGCACTTTCACAGCTGAGGTTAGGAGAGAGGTTGCCTCCAGCTGCGCTAATTTTCATGACAAGGTCCCTGAGTATGTTGTTAGCTGAAGATTGGGAAGTCAGGGGAGACAGAAACTGAGTGTTGCATCTGTGATATTCAGCATTCAACAGCACATAGGAATACTCTTCTCACGGTGATATGGATAGCCAAGTGACTGTGAAAAAGTGAGGACAATGACTCACCTTCAGGTTACACATTCAGAAACTGTTCTGTCTATCCGGATTGTGCATTGGTACTTCACAGTCTAGGCCAGACAAAGCCCATAGACCCCTTAAAAGCATAGATCCCATAAAACCCCTTAAATTTTAATCAATTTTAATGCTCACAGGTTCATTAAATAATTTTAAAACTAGTTAGAAGGTGTCAGTCATTACACCCCAAGTTAGTCACTGTGACAAAATGGGTTTCTCAAGCTACAGTCTCACAGAGATACGCTCGTGAATTAGACTATAGATTTTTTTCTACTTCCTAGACTGCAGTGGGATCACTGGCAAACATAAGTTAAGTATAAATTGAAATTTTCATATGACTGCCGTCCATTTTATTATCCATTTGATCCATATCTGGCAAGACAGTCTTCAAAAAGATGCACCATAATTTCAATTATTACATCAGTGGGTTTTGTTTTGTACTATTATTTCTACTTGTAGCATACTCTTAAAGAACGACTATATCTTAGGTAGCTTGCTTTCTTTTCAAGCAATCATCAACAGAACATTTGGAGCAATGATTTGTATATAGTCTGTACATTGTCAAATAGTTCCACTTCAAATCTTCTTCTTGTACCAGGATAGATAATCAGGTAATTTGCATTTGTTAATTATTTTTTGGTTTAGAAAAAAAGAATGGAGAAAATACATCAACCTAATTCATATTTACTTGCAGTATGAGTATTACACACCCACTTAGAATTAAAAAGAACCCAACATAATTAATAGAAAATATTTTGGGCTATATACATTTTTAAATGGCGTATTAACAAATTAAATACAACAAGCAAAGACAGATGCATAGTCGCACTTCTGTGCTTAGTAAACAGTAAAATTATATTATTATAATACTTATATTATTATACTTATATTCCTCTACAAAAAGCCTAAGTACCTTAAAATATTTTTTTCAGAATGAAATGCCACATAAAATCAACTACTTGTTCTGTGTAGACCTGGGGAAGAGATCCAGAGGAGGGCAAAAGACCCAATTAGCAAGATGAGCTATAAAATAGCAAGGCAGGTGGACACATATGATAGCTAATATTGTGTTCATTTCTTACAAAGCAAAGTTAAAATTAACCCCCAACCTAATACTTTGCATTCCCAAATGATAACTAAGCATAAGTGAGCTGGTTTTATTGAGTGGGGTTTTATTTTTTTTTCCTTATTGAAACGGTAATTACCAATTATCAATGCAGTGAAGGTTCTGTGTCACTCTATCAGAACCACTAACAATTTCAGACTTTGAGATATGTATTTAACGTGTTTGGTGCAGAAGCAGGACTACTGGCTGCCTCTGAAGGATGATTCCCTGCATTCAGTTGACTGCAATGGAGAACCTATAATAATGTCAAATACTAACAATTCTCACACCTCATTCCTAAGCCAATCCCATGCAATTACTTACAGATCTTGGTTTCACTTGCTTTAGTAAGGGTCCATAAGTATCATCAGGAGAAAATATAAGATCCCCAAGTTAATGTCTTTCTGAATGTGACTAGTGTAACTTTTTCTCAGAGCTGAGTCCATCTCAGCTATCACTGACCTGGTGACCTGCCTTTGGAGAGATCGTAACTTTTATTATAGATGGATGCCTTAGTTATCTTTGTTCTTTTTAGCCACTGTGAAACTGCCATTCAATCTTGAGAGGAAAGACAGAGATTGAATTTAAGGCAGAATGCTTGCAACCATTAGAAAATCATGACTTCTACAGAGCTGTTAAGATCATTCTTATCTCAACTAACTCTAACAATGAAAATGTAAAGCATAATTTTCTAAGTGAAATTACCAAAAGCCGGCCTAGTGCATTTGTGTTAATCAGGGCTAAAACTCAGGGACAATACCTTATTTTTTAATTTTTTCTTTGTATAAACTATACAAAAATCTCAATGATTCACATAATAAGTTAAATAATATTTAAAGGAAGGAGGTTAATATTACAAGAAGGGAAGCTTAGGAAGCCACTGAAAATTTGCACTAAAATAATCTCCTAAAGAAGCTTTTATAAATTAGCATGACTTGAAACATTTACAAACTTCCAACAGTTAAAACTAAAAATTTTCATAAATTATTCAAACTACAACAGCAACACAGAGAATTTGGCTGCTATAGGCCATTTGGCACATTTTCCATTTTCTTTATAGGACTATGACATCAAGGTGAAAGCAGAAGAGGATTTTGTGACTGTGAGACAATCACGGACTCTCACACCAACAGCTCATATGAAAGAGAAAGGGCCCAAATGGAAAAAACTGTGAATGTGCCAGATGTTCTGCCTGGAAAGAGAAATTGAAATTAAACTATAAAATAGAAGGCACCTACAGAAGTTCTAGAAAAGTTTAGGGGGGGCCAGGGGAACAAGTCCTGGTGTACCACATCAATCTTCCTGCCAGAGTTCTCTTAGTGTCTTAATAGCTACTAAGCATGTGGCTAGAATCTAGGTCCCAATATAAGAACAATTAAAAAAACAGCAGGACCCTACAGAGCTACAATATGACATCAATATTGTCTCTCTCTCTTTTTTTTTTTTAATAACCAGAAAACAAGCAGACACCTCATAAACACATTAAATTTCCTAGAAAAGCTTTTTTTTAAAAAAAAATTAATTGAAGTTTCCCAAATTGTAACTAGTCTTTCACTGTCTATAAACTAATCTTCCACTGTCTATAAACTATATTTTTCTATCCATGTTAAAATCAAATTTGATGAGTAGATATTGAACTCCATTTGAGATAAATTTTTCTCATATCATATTCACTTTTCAACTGCTTCAACTAATTTACAAAAATATGCAACAAGTGTAGCATAAACCCAAAAGATTCACTATCTACCCAGCATCTGTCACTGAAGTAGATGGCTCTACAGCCTTTTACCATAGGTCTTAATTCAAGCCACAAAAATAAACTCTCTTTTCATCAAGCTCCTATCTGTGAAACTAATTCAGCTTTACATATAGGAATTCTCCTATCAGCATTCATAAACACAACACAATGGAGGTAGGCAGAGAAACTAAGCTTATCTCTAATGCTTTTTTTACTGTCATCTAACATCTTCCAGAGCTTCTCAATGAAAGGGCTTTTATATCTCCAATCCTCTATTTATCCTGATCTTCTTGCTTAGTTGCCTTTTTGAAGCTTCTTTTCATGATTGCATGTTTCAAAACCAAGGGCAGGGGGGAAGTTCTCCTGACCAGTAATGGTGCTCTTGTGTCGGATAATTCACTTTTGTGAATTTTTAACAAAGGGTATGTTTATCCCAATCACAAAAGAATGAAGTTTTCCCTTGCAGTGTACATAGGAGAATTGCTCCCCTAACACTGCATGAGATGGAACACATCCACTGCCATTTTTGTACCACTGCCACCTTTGTTCAGTTCCTCAGAGTCATATATAGAAAATAATTGCCTTTTCCATCTAAAGTATATCTAGACTAGAAACCACTTTCTTTGAAGGGCTCACATAAGTATTCTAACAGCTGATGGCGTGCACTACCCAACCACCAATTAAACAGTGGTGCATTGAAAAGCTCCAGTACAAACACAACTGCAGACTTCGAAAGTGGTACAGTGCTAGGTATGTGACTTTACAGCAAGGTGTCTGAGGTGAGATGTTGAAGAACACACCTACTGAGGTCACTCAAGTACTGGTAAAATCATAGAATAAGTTGGTTTGGAATGGAAAGGACCTTAGAGATCATCTAGTTTCAACTCCCTTCCACGGGCTGGTATGATGTGGTGATACATGTTAGAACAAATTGCTACCCTGAAACAGAACCCACTTCCCACAGTGGGAATGAAGAGTTTGGGACAGTTTTGGTAAGGCTTACACATGCAAAGGTAAAGAAGGAACATCTTTTTTGATGGTATGTAGCAATACAGAGCTAGCTTGAGAAGCATAAGGCCGACAAAGAACATCAAGAGGTGAATCTCCTTAGATCAATTTTAATGGTGTTCTGATGACATAAAGCAAGCATCAAGGAAACATACCTAGGGACTTTCGCTGTTTCAAACAAATGTAGCAGTTGGAGTAGATGATTGATGAAGGTCCCTTCTGACTGAACTATTCTGTTCTAGTCTACGCTAACATACCTTACATTTCTATAACCTGGATTTCATTTGCCTTTCTACGGTCTCATCACTCAGAATCAGAAGGTCCTTCTGAAGGTGTTCAGTTGATCCTATTTCTTACTTCTTTTCAAATATCAGACCTCCATGTCCCTGCACAGTCCTTTTTACAGGTCTTTCCTATGACAATACATGACACATGCATTGTGCAATATCTGTGTTACGTTAGCAGGTGTCAGCACAGACTGTAGCAGATCTTCAAAGACAATGTTTCTCCACTGGAAAAATTTAGCATATATTCCTACTCCCTGTTTTCTAAGTTTTAGTAATCTGTTTGTTCTTTCAGTACCCTACTACTTCTGCCATGGCTGTTTAGTTTCTTAAATTTCTGCTTAGGGAATCTCTTGAAAGCTTCCTGGAAATTCCTATTTATAGGAAATACCTATAAATAACAAAGCAACCTTTATTGATGCAATTATCCATGCGCAGGGGTATATGATGCCATACATCTAGATGTCATACATCTAGAAATTTAAGCTGGAATTGCTCAAAAGGCTGATCTAAAATTTGAAAGCAAAATATCTAACCATATCCCAAGTCAAAAGTATACAATAATTTGCTTTATTGCTTCTTTTCATGCCTTCATGAGACATACTTCAGGAACTTAAGAAATCATCTCATTTTTTACTTCTTGGAGTACAAGAACAACAGAATAAATGTCAAAAAGCTGCATCTAAAGCTTTCAGATGCATCAAAGAACCAAAATTATAAGCGACAATGCTAAAGACTGACAGAATGCAAAGAAGTTTTGAGTTTAACCATCCAGTTTCCTGAGAATTAAAATATAACTATCAAAGTGGTAGCAGTATTAAAATGAAGGTTGAAAACTGTCAAGTTTTGATAGGAAGATTACTTTTAAAGTGTTAGAAACTAGTCAGATGTTTCTAAGTCAAATGAGAGCAAGTTAACAGCTTAAATGCTCAGGTTTACATAGGATAGGTGCACACTAAAATACAAAGAAAAGTCTTTAAAAAGAAGCAGCTTACAGTTTACAGAAAGGCAGAAGAGGGTGCTATAAAAAAACAAAATTCCATATAATTGGACTAACTTCTATTGTAATTGGCTATTAATGTAAAGGAACATACTACTTTATTCAGGTAGGGTTCATTTACCTATTTAATGAACCAGAGCAAGGAATTCTGAAATGTATTTGGCAACCTATACTTGGTGATTTAAACACACACACACACACACACACACAAAAAGAAAAATGAAAAAATGGCAGTGATTGTCACTGTTTTCAATTCGTTATAAACCCGTGTCTTCTACAAGAAGGAATTCTTTAGGAGAGTTAAAGAAAGTCAAATCCATTTAAGTCAATATCCATTTAAGCAATACATGCATGTGGAGGAGCTCTCTCCATTTCTTTCTTTTAGGTATCTTCTAGATGTACATTCACAATGTGACCTGGCTCACAAAGCTCTGCCACACTCAGTAAGTAAGTGGAAGGTGATTTTAAAACCCTGTGAGGAAGTCTGCACTGTCAAACCATTGCAGCATCAGTCCAGCATGCCTCTGCAATAACAAATTGGTTACTAAAAATTGTGAATGGAATTAACAATAGCCATTCTACAAGTTTAGTGTCTTTTTTATCAATCCTCGTAATAATTCTCAGTGTGGTGGAATTAGTAAGTGTGAAACTGAAGTATTCTTAACCAAGCTGCAGTTGGACCAAAGACTCCAGATAGGTGGAAAAATTTAGGCAATTGTTCACACAATTGTACCTGTAGTATCACTGTTCACTTATTTTCTGCTTTAGAAGACTACCATGGCTCATGGAAGAGGTCCTGAATGCATGAGGTTGTAGGCATAGGGATTACAGAAAAATATCAAACTAGACCTGCTATCCAGAAACCATGTACCTCTCAGCAAAGAGAGCTCAGGTTTAGCAAAAAACTGATACCCTCTGCTTCAAAAAATAATGGAGAAAGAACAGAGAGAAAATGGCGCAACACAGAAAAGATGTCAACAGCCTAACTTTGTTGCAGCCTGTGGTAATGTATGTCTTTATAGAAGAACTTCATGGGTAGAAAAAGATTAAGCTAACACCACAGAACAGCCAAAGACCTACACTGATAAAATATTCATACACAAATAGCTGGCCAAGGTGGGTTGAGGATAAGTGAGTGCACTGGTTGTGCCTGGGATGGAAGAAATTTTCTTCACAGCAGCTCATATGGTCCTGTGCTTTGGATCTGAGAGCAAAACTCATTTGGTAAGCATTTCAGCTATTGCTAAATGGTGTCATGGCCACCTCTGTTTTTTGCACTGCCTTGCCAGTGAATGGGCTGGGGGTGCAGAAAAATTCAGAGAGAAACCCACCAGGGTAGCTAATCACCTGTTTGTGGTGAGTTTGAGGAAAGAAGGAGAAAAAGGGGAGGACATTTGGAGTTAAGGCATTTGTCTTCCCAAGCAACCATAAGAGAGGATGAAGCCCTGCTTTCCTGGAAATTACTAAACATCCACCTGCGAGTGAGAGGTAGTGAATAAATTCCTTATTTTGCTTTGCTTGTGCACACAACCGTTGCTTTACCTATTCAGCTATCTTCTACTCAATTTACCAGTTTTACTACTTTCAACCCCCTGACTTTCTTCCCCATCCCACTGCGGGGCAGGACCAAGCATCTGTGTGATGCTTACCTGCCTTCTGGGGCTAACCCACAATGGTGGGAAAAACTGTCAGTCCTGCATGCGATGGTCACTCTGGACTATTTAGGGAGACATCATTTTCATTTCAGTAATCACATCGGTACCTCTCTGTCCTGTACACATTCTGCCTTGTGGCTTAGCTGAATTGCTCTTCCAGTAGATACTGGGGTAGTTAAGTCCCCATATATAACAGGTTATGTGATCCTGTGGCTTCCTCCAGGTGTTTAAACTGTGTAAACATGTAAAGTAATATTCATATCTCTTTCTAGATATTGTTATTATTTTTCTGAAACTTTGGATGTAAGAATACCTTACTTATCTTACATCACTAATTGTCTTCTATACTGCAGCTGTTAATTATGCATTGTCAAGCAACAAAACAAGTATTTTATATTCATGGATGTGTAAATATATAACAAGGCAGCAGTGCTCAGAGCCTAACAATACAAGAATATGCAAGGGAGAAGAATGAAGGACAAGAGGGAAATGCATGTAAGCTGGCTGAAAGTCAGCCACAAAACCTCAAGAGACATCTACTAACAATTCTGTGTTCTGGGAACTTTCCCAGAGTCAGTCCCCTCGCCAGGCATGATCGGGTCCAGGGACTGGTAAATTCACACTGCTGACACAACTGTTATTCTAGGACAGGGTGAAGGACTTTTCTGTTTAGCAAAGAGGAATTGCACTCTCCTGCTGATCTCAAGGGCCTAATTTGTTTTCCAGAAGACATCTAAAACAGCACAACTTTTTTATTTACTCACAGTAGACTACAAAAACACAAGCAGCTGTAAGACCAAGACCACTTAGGCAGCAGACAGAAACCACTTATTTCTTTCTCCTTTCTTTATTTAAGAGCTTTAGAAACAAAACAAAACAACAAAAAAATCCCAACCTCCAAACACCCCCCGCCCACCTAAAACTGGCTTCTGCCATCACTCTCAGGAACACAGAGAGTCATTTACCACCAGCTGGCATGCAGCCCTAGTCAAAGCAATGTCCAAGTTATCTTATTTATATATGTGATCTGCAATGGAATGACTCCAGATATCCACACTGAAAACTGCAGCATTGTTTTATCACTGTGTGTGCTTTAGGATGTCAAACCAGGGAAATAGAGTCCAGCTACTCGGGACTGAAATATTTGATATCATTGCCTTCACTGACACTGATCACATTTCAGACCTAGCAAGGAAGACACTTAGCAAATTCCTTCAGACTGGATTACCGCTTAACTTCCAGAGGATGGCAGAAAGTTTACTGAGGATTCTTTAACCAAACTCCATGCCCAGGGCAATGAGAGAGAAAAGGACTGGGCCTGACTTCCTTCAGCGTTCACACAGGGATTTCCTGGAGTACGAAAATACTAAAAACATGCCACAGTACAGCAGTTTTTCAGGTCAAAGAGTAAGCAGATCAAATGCAATAATGCCTCCAGACAGCCCATATGTAAGATTATAGCCAGACTGAAAAAGTGAATAAATTCCTGGAAGAAAAATCTAAAACTCACATACAAAGTCATGGCATCCAACTCTTCTTGAAATATGCAAAGTGTGCAGGAGAATATTCTGGGGAATATTGCTAAAAGATAGCTGTTGCCCGTCCTCATATTCTTTCCTAGGCACTTGTAAGCCACTGTCAAAGACAGACTTCTGTGCAATATGAAGCTGTGGTATTTCCAAAATTTCTCATAAATACAGCACTGGAGATACTGGCACCCCAAACACTTCTCTAAGTCATCTTTTTTATGTTAAGGTGAGCAAAAGCATAATTAATTTCTACCTGCAAGAGTTCAAGACTGAGCTGTTGTCCCTGTACTGACTTGTGTTATCAAGGAATAGCTGTCACTCCAGTAGGGCACAGGGCATGAGTGGCACCCATCACTATCATTGGAAGACTGATACACATGATGTTTCAGGCATGCCAAATAATGTTATCCTGTCTATGCTGGAAAGCATATATGCCATTAGAACAAGTCCTACCTATACAATGTACATTCAGCTGATAGAACCAGTTCAGGAATACACAAATCTTCCTTGCCAATTCACAAATCCCTGCAGAGCGCTATGCACTGCAATTGCCAGTTATAAACATTATCTAGAGAAAGCCATACAAACAGACCTCATCTACTATTTGAAGACAGATGAGAACTCCCCTTGAACATATCCCCTATAAGCTTGGTTGTTTGCAATGTGGATGGTTTTCAGTTACAGTTTCTACAAGAGGCTATGAAAAGACTCAGATTTTCTAAACTTAGGCTGAGGTCATTCCTCAGGTATGAGCTGAGGATTAGCACACTTTAAAAAAAAGTATCATTCTTCTATTTCAACAGGGAAAAGTGCCCAGCAAATGGAGGAGCAGGTGTCATATCCTAGGTTCTAGACAGAAAAATTCTAGACCCAGTCTTCATCTCATCTCATCTCATCTCATCTCATCTCATCTCATCTCATCTCATCTCATCTCATCTCATCTCATCTCATCTCATCTCATCTCATCTCAATAGGACAAT
The DNA here is from genome assembly GCA_013396755.1 of Sclerurus mexicanus. Lineage (NCBI taxonomy): Eukaryota > Metazoa > Chordata > Aves > Passeriformes > Furnariidae > Sclerurus > Sclerurus mexicanus. Next base: position 1,426,409 of record VWZF01001378.1, read on the forward strand.
CGAGGTCAATTTTCTCAACCGACTTTCTGTGCAGTGAGGAATAACACTAGATGAAAGCAGAACAGACAAACAGAATCATCCTTGGCAAGACAGTAGTTTCTTTCAAACTTTGCAGTACAACATGATCACAGATGCTAAATGACAACATTTCATGTTAGCTCCCAAATTGTATTCCATAAAACTGGATAACCCTAAATAAACACTCCAGGATCACAGTTTCACCAATGGTGATAGTTACAGCAACACCACATCAAGGCATGATTACCACAAACCAATGGCTTGTATAAACAGCACAAGACATTCAAGAGGTAAATAGTTCAAGAACAAAGAAGCCCATGTTGTCAACATCTGAACTGTTCTGGAGTAGCTGTCACACCACTGTACACTCCTACCTATATGCAGCAGGGATGCAACTTATCTTTCTGAAGAATTTCAGGCTTGGGAAAAATGGACATGAGCCAGTCCCCACTAACCATCTCAAGGAACAGATGCAGTCAGTGGACATATTTATCTCTGAAGTCTTTTTCTGATTATACTACAATGTCCCCTGTTATTATTCTCTGTTTTATCTAAATCTGTTATTCTTTGCTGCACAATAATCCAGCACGAACACACGGACTTGAGAGTGAACCTATCTAATATTAATCTACAGTCTGCTGTTAAGGCATTCTCTTGTAAGATGAAGTATTATGTTTCCACAGGTAATAACTTTCTGAATTTGATTTCCCACTTCCCTGTCCCTTTCTCTAGCCTATGGTCAAAAAGGTGGCTAGGTCACCTATATTTTTTCCAACTTATATTAAATAAAATTCAGTATTCTCCTGTGTAAAACAAGTTCTTTGTTTCTGTTCCAGAGAAAGAATTCTGGACTTGTAAAATTTATAGCCACTGCACTATGTATGTCTATTTTACATTAACTGTATATGCATTATACACCAAGTCATAAATTATTCTAAAGGCCTGTTGCATAGTAGGTAATATTTACTACAGGTAAATGCCTCCCAAAATACTCCCAATAATCCCTTGAGAAAATGGATACCTTACTAGGTTGTTGTGAAAAGGTAAGCCCTCATTATGAGACTATATTTGGTTTTGTGCATTTTATAAGTTTGTGTGCAAAAAGTTCAATGTTGCAAACAATATTTCCTTTCTTATAATCTAATAATAATTAGATTATATTTTGGTTGGTTTTACTCATCTTGCAGCAGGCAAATTGCAATTCTTTGTAATCTTTCAATAACTTTAAGAAACATAGCCCATATATACAATGTAAATTCTTAGCGTAAAGTCCTGAAAAGTCTGTCAAAACACATTGATATGAAGAAATTTACACTCATTTGGTTGTGACCTATAATTTTTCAGGATGACACCTTGGGCATGTGATGTATTTGCAAAGATCACATATTCCCTCTCAGGAATGTTCCATAACATTTAACCTGTCCTTGACATCTGATAATGCTTATGATGTCCGTTATTACCTATGTATGTATCCTGTACTTATAGCACTGTAAACAGCTGTGATATATTTTAATAGAAATATTCCAAACATCCAATATTTATGAATACATGAGATTTGCTATAACTATGACTTTCAATGAAGTCCACAACAGAATTTGTCTTTTTACCTACGCAACATATGTGAGATATCTGCTTTAACCTTTTCTGGTAAAGAGTGCATGACAACAATTCAATTCATATTTATCTTTTTCTCAGTAACCCTCTTTTCCAGAGAATTTTCAGAGTGAGGCTTAACTAGCTGTACAGGATTAACTAATTTTAACAGCAATAGCAGGCCAATCCACTTCTGGTACTTTACTTTTCAGGAGCCTTGGGACAGGAGCCAAGGACTATATTGGACAAGCCTTTCTGGTGGTGGCACATTTTCAGTGGGCTGATTTTCAAAGGACCAAAGAGCCTACTTCCTGTCACAGTGGCAAATAGAATCTCATGCCAAAGGAGTTACCATAAATCTTCAGGAAAAAGAAGTTTCTGGAACTAGACAGCCATCACAGAATAATCCACTGCTTTTTTCCTGTATTGTCCCACAAAGACCTTTAGGAAGAGTTCAGAAGTAGGGCTACTCAATTGTTTTTGACAGTAGCAGCTCACTCCAAACTACTTGGAAGAGCACACAGGAAAGCCTACAGTGAATGTGGAGTAAGCCTAATATTTCTAGAGTGGAGAAAAAAGGATTTTTAAAAAATTACTTTTAAGATTTTATTTTCAGCTTTGCAGGAATATAATGGGACAGTTTAGGCCTGAGCATTTTGGTAAATGCTCTCTCCTTGTCCAGATACTGTGACCTTGTTTGTTACTTATAAAGGAAAACAAAGATATAACAAAGATATGGCATTTTTGTCTGAACCACCTGCTAGGATTGCTTTTGATTAATAATTACATGCAAGGTCAAGCTGCTTTGGCACCAAGCAATTTTGATAAGGTGCTTCCAAGCAATTTTGATAAAGTGCTTCCACAGTTAAGCTACGAAAGCACGGTGACCTTAATGTTCCTATTGACTCAAGTTTGATCTAAATGTGAAAAAGTGATTTGTGTAGCCAGGAAATATTACATAATTAGAATGTATCAGCAAGTCTAGATGAGAAGTAAATATGTAAACATAATACAAAAAATTGTATATGTATGGATTTACATATATATATATTATGGATACTCATAACAAAAAGGTGTTTGTTCCTTGAAGTTTCTTCAGAGGTAGTTTGCTTACCTCACAAAAGTGAAACAAGATAATAGGAAGGCCTTGTTATAAAACACAACAGCTTTTATTTCAGTTATAAAAATGTTCATTCCTCCATCTATCTGCTGAAGTAAGCCTGTGAATTCTCATTAAAATTTCAGCATGACTGGTCATTAAAAAAAAAAAAAAAGGTAGGAAAAGTTAAAAAGGATAATTGGAATCTTACATGATTGCAATATGGTCTGACACTTCTAAATAATACCTTTTGCCAGTGAACAAAAGGCTACATGGCATGAGACATACCTCCTATCACGAAATAAGATATGGGATTAATCCACTTGGAAAGCTGGGCCCTATTTAGTCCATTATTTATAGAAGTTAGAACATTATTATTTTATTATAAAATTAGACAAATAGCTTGAATACAACTTCTCAGTAACACATTATTGTATTTACATAAAATCTATATTACATTTGTTAATAAAATGTAGGGCAAATGTTTTGAGGCATTCCTAATGGCAGAAAATGCTGTTATTACTTCTATGGACAAAACTGGACTATTCAAGAAAAATAAGTCACCAGTATCACAGCTTTAATTATATTTGTTTAATTCTGGGAAGAAGCATTAGTAAGTAAAATGTTCTCTTGCCTGAACAGACACTTCTGTAATGGTAAAAGCCAAAAGATCTCTCATTGAGACAGACAATCATTCACATCTGATGGCTGTGATGAGAAAGACCATGTACTATTAGGTAGACTGACAACACTGTAGACTCCCCAGTAAGTAAAAGCTCGAGAAAACTTATATAACAATGTTTTACCTATATTTTATTAAAAACTAATCTGTGATGACCTCCTGGAACTGCTTAATGAAAAATCTTCCTCTAGGTTAATCAAAACTTTCTCTGCAGTGGAAGCTATGGAATTTTGCTATCAAATGAGGCCACAGCTTTTCACTGAACTTTCAAGATTCAGTTGGCTTATGCTCAGGTAATGAATAGGAAGGAAAAGTCATCTATACTAAAGAGAAGTGATAAGATTGCTTTCTAAGAGACAAGAAACATGAAGACATGGGGACAACCTGCAAAAAAACCCCCAAGAAACGGAATGAGAAAAGCAAACAAAAGGAGCACAGCAGTAAAGCACATTAGCAAGGAACAACTGCAAATAATGAAACAGGGTAATACATGGATAAACACACAGAAATACAAAAGAAGGAATATTAAACAGTTAGGTGGACAGGTACATTCCTAGACACAATCTGAAATTCAACTAAGCATTCTAAAATATTTAAGTGTTTTGTTCAATAGCCAGCTACCAACAAATCCATTGAAAATTATATTTCAATGGCCTAGGATAGCATACATAGTTGAGAGGTCAATCTGCTTATGCCATCAGCATCTCTGATTACTCAAGTTATATACGGCTGTATTGCACAGGCAAGGATGATGACTGATGATAACTTCCATGAAAAGAGAACAAAGTAACATTTACAGTTTTTAAAAATCAACCTATAAAGTTATGAAGAAAAGGTGACACAAAACCAGAGAAGTCAAAGAAAATAACAGCCATTTTAGCATTACATAATCAAAAGCTACTAAAGTCTTTTATCCCGGAACATAGAGAAACAGGAGTATCTCATCAAAAAGGAGTACGATGTTCAGTATTTCATAGGAAGAGGTGGAAAGTACTTGCTACTACCAATTATTACAAGCTTAGAGAAGTTTCTACTTTCCTTAAGGTCTGAAGAGGTTTGGAACAGAAGCCTGTTCATTTACACAATTTTATAATGAGCAGAGACAATTGCTGAAATTTCAACAATGCTTAGCAAAACTTAATAGTACTACTCAAAAATTGGAAAGTAATAAAAATTGTCTTGCTTAGATAACAAGTCAGAACTATCACCTCAGTATTAACCTGCAGTATCACCAAAATTACTTCAGTTCTCAACTGAACAGTGAATATTATAAGACTCAACTACTGTGGAACAGAGGTTATTGTTTTGCTCAGTTTGTAGTGATGAGCTCTCCTGCATCTACCTGCAGGAAATGGAACCCTGCTATTCCCTGGACACAAAAGCATTTCAACTACTGCCACTTTAATATTTTCTCTTGGATTAGCATCTGAGCACTTTGTAATGTTTACAAGTATCATAAATCTAATTTTCATAGAGAGTCACCATCATTCAATTAAACATTTGATCCTCATAGATTATTTTGAAACATTACTTACAATGAAACTCCAAACATAATGCAGAAAAAAAATGGAAAATTTACCATTTTTAGCCACTCTAAGAACTCAAACTCTAATTTTAGAATCAACTACTAAACTTTTCATAATAACGCAGCACAAGGCAGTTCTTGAATATAGTTGTCAGCATAGAGAATATATAACATGAAATTTTAAAATATATTGGCAAAAACATGTTCAGAAATACAGAATTTTGTATCAGTTGTTTAATTAGTCTTGTGATTTCATACACTTTGAAGACACTTCTTCAAATAATGTCATATTTATTAGTGTCCTGCTATAGCACACTAAAACTATGTCAGTAACAATAAATAAAGGTATCCCACACACCTTCCCAGAGCACTGCGCTTGTTGTAACAGAATTATACTGACAGCACAGTCACAGCAATTTCCACATTAGATACTGAAACTCAGATGACTGTGTGTATCTGCACACACCTCTCTGCAGATAGCTATCCCTAACTACTAATATGATTATTTTTAGTATTATATAGGCACTATATGATCCCTAACTCTTTTGGGAAGTCTTGCTTTCCCAGGCCAGGCTGGATAGGACTTCGAGCAATGTGGTCTAGCAGCAAGTGTCCCTGCCTGTGGCAGTGGGTTGAAAGTAGATAATTTTTAAGGTCCCTTCCAACCCAAACCATTTTATGATTCTCTTCTATGACATAAAGGCATTCCTTCCATGCTACAGGAAACTTATTTCACATACCGTAAGAGTATACCATTTCCCAGAACTGTTATCAGACAATTATGATTTTAATACTCAGTATAAGTAGATAAATGAAACTGCTTTGAGTATCTGTCAGATATTTTTACATAGCTGAGTTGTGTTCATGCTATTATCAACACATAGTTTAAGGTTCTCATTTGTTCTTGTCAACTGATTCCAGAGAATAATGATCTAGTGTAAGACTGTTTTACAGGGGAAAAAAAGAGATATTTTCTTTCCATTCTGATCCCCCTGTTTCCTTAATCTGCTGTAACTATTGCTGATATCACCAGTTGTCCCTATTTCTTATGCACTACCAATTGCTTTACTGTGACAAAAATCTTGGAGAACATCAATTTTATCTCATGATTTTTTTTTCCCCATTAAAGGTCTAGATTGTGAAAAAGTGTAATTCATGTACTTAATACTGTGGAGATTTAGTTTACATCTAAAACTAACAGGAAGAAAAGACATACCAGCATCTCCTTTAGAATAATGTCTACAATAATAAGCTATTCAAAAGGATTCTCTGAATCAGGAGATTTGTACCAGGATCAGGCAACTTCTATGTGGCATCTGTTGCAACTGATTGCAGAGTCAGTGTGTTACTACAACCAACTTCAGTCAAGCCACTTATTGCCAGTTACGCATTTTCTTCTTTTTCCACTGTTGCAGATAAAGTAGTAAAAATACCCTCACTGATGGTTTTAGTTAACTTGCTGCTTTCATATAGTTATTGTATTTGGAGAATACTGTAGAATGGAAGAGAATTAAGAAAGAAATGGTTACCTATTGCCTATGCACATTTTTTTTTGTTGCCATACATACATATTTTCCGTTTTTAGGACTATGTTTTTGTGCACTGTAAAAATAACAACCTGTTAATTTTGAATCAATGAGGTCAACTGGGGCAGCATTTGTATTTCACACATTTCCAGAAACTGGAGGTCTTTATATAGTAAAACCACTTTGAACCATGATGAATTCAGGTTCCAAATTTACAAGATTACAGGTAAAAAGAAACGGTGAGAATACCACTATATAGAATATATTTGTGTTTACACACATAAATACCATTTTACAATCTAGTCCCTGAAATCATGGCTCTTATTTACAGTACCAGTTTATTATTCATCAAATTAATGTACATGTGCATATTTTGCTGTTGAAACTGTTCAAGAAGTATCACTTTGGCAAGAGTAAATCAGAGTGCAATACACGTCAAGATTGGGAAAAAAAATCTACATGGATGTGTGTCTACCTCCCAGCAAAACTCTGTCAATGCAAGACTTTTTCAGTTGACTGAAAAAAAAAAAAAAGGTATTTTTAGGTGCCTTAGAAGCTACCAAATGTGGAAGATGCCTGTCCTTTCACAGTAACAGCTACTGGGCAGATAGGACACTGTAGGGCCCAGATATCCATTTTTAGTCAACTGACTTGTGCCTTAATTTTCTAGTTTTAAAGAAATCTTGCAACTCTTCCTTTGAAATTTCTATCATCTGCAAACACAAGCAGAGTATTTAACAAATATGCATACTGACAATTATACTGCTCCTCTGGTAAAAAAGAAGAAGCTGACAGGAAGATTATTTCTCAGGAAGAATACTACTGCAGATCAAACCCAAAGACTCTCTCTGTGGGGTTGTGTGTGTGTGTGTGATAATCCTTGAATCTTACCAAAGGTCTCACTCAATACGTTGTAACTGGATTCGAAGTTCCTTCAGAGTAAGTTAACAATTCACAGTAAGGATCCTGCTTGTGCAGACAGTTGCACTAGCTGAGAAATATCTTGATATTTGACAAGAAGCTTCAGTAGGATCTTTATACCTATAAAAAATCTGCATATGGGAGACACATCAAAAACATTTTAGCTTCCTAAGCCCCTGCAAATAATATTAGTTTGATTGCCACAACTCCAGTAAGAGATGGAAAAACCACAAAGTAGCTCAACCTCAAGACAAATTCAAGTGCCAAGGAGTAATCTTCTGCTAGCTACTAAATCTATATTATCTTTTAGAATGTTTTGTCACATGAATAAAATCATAACTGCCAGGGAAAATAAGTGAATTGTAGACATAGCTGCAAGGTAAGCTTGTAGTGAACTCATCCAAAACTGCATTGCTATAGTTTGACTAAATTTTCCAAAACCTTATGGAGCTGCAATTTAAACGAGAACAGGATTTTACATGCAGCCATAAAAATTACTTTAGTCTAGTCACTTCTGCTGTTAATTAGGATTTTTCTGCACACTGTGCAAAATGACTTTTTGAGTCCACTCTCATCATTTACACAGTGAGCTGGAAGCCACAGTATTCATGGGAAAGAGACTGACCCTGATCAGAGATTATACCTGAAAAAGACAGTACAATCAATAAACCCTAATGATGGATAGATGAGAAGCAGATTTCACAGATGGCCTCAACTCTCAGCTATCTGCATGAGAAGCTGATTTCTGGATAGGTGTGGACCATAAAGCAAGCCTGCCAGCCAAGAGTGGATGCAACAAATATCTGCTGGAAAAATGGGCTGGAAAATTGAGGAAAATGTTATGCACTTGCTCATCAGCTTGATGATAGGACCAAAGAAAACACATGAATCAGCATGCATGTCCAAAAATTATTAACTGGCAATGCAACCTCTTTAATCAGTTTTGCATTCATGACAGATAGAGGTCTGGCATGCTCCAAGACATACATGCAGACATAGGTGCCAAGTATATAAGCCACCTGAGACAAGAATTTACTGGCATGCTCAGGCATGCTTGCATTTTTTGCTGGAATGGAGGACTCAATGGATTTGCTAGCATATTTTTGGACTCAGCTGAGCAAACAGTAACAGGAGATGCTAGGTTTGGGTTACTGATTGAACTGGCTGCAAGTTAACCTACAATTCAGACACAAAAAAAGTTCTGAATACAGATCCAGACAGAAATTGCCATAATTTACAGATAATTTCAAAATATTCCAAAGAATTCAGTAAGTGTTGCGTAAGAGACATTGTATAACAGCAGTAAAAATCCCAAATAAAAGTATTAAGATTCCCCTCTGTGTTTTAGATAGATTACCACAAGATAATCCCAAAACTGAGAACAGTTTGGCAATCATTAGGTTTAACTAGAAGATAATAGAGTTACACAGCACTATACTTAAGGAGAGGAAGGGATGTTTTCTTTTAGCATAGGTATTTTATTTGTCTCAGAGTTAAGATCAACCTTCACTTATAGGAATAAGAAAACAATGATCTACACATACTTGCTGTATTGCTGAAATGCTAGTGTTCAAAAAAATACAATCTATCCCTCATGAAAAAAGTCTCTAAGTAGGAATTAGGAACATAAGGTGCAAGGTGGACAAAGAGCAGAATCATACATATATCCTAATTATAGAGTATTAAAAACCCAATAACCAATGTTGATGGGTTACTGCAGACACTTTCAGAAGTAGTATAATGACTTGCCCTAAAAAGGCAGGCCTAATGAGACTGCTATTTTGCTCTAAGCCATCAGTCAAATGTGCTGTTAAGAAGACGGCATATGGTAACAAAAGAGTATTATTAAAGAAGATAAAAAATACCTTTCTCCATAAATGTATATGGTTTCCTTGAAGCCCTGTAATTTTGGTTGGAGGACAGGCTTAGTTTTCACTGCTGATCTGAGTAAGGCTGACTTTGTTTTTCCTTTGAGGAGCTAGAATTCAAGATTTCAGTAGTTTCAAGTTTGCTGTTATCCTAAACATGCAATGCTCAATAGTAACATGAAACCAACTCCTTAAAATGCAGTATCTTTAAATGCATTTCAATTTTTTTAATGTATACCCTTGCATTAGAATCAATACAGACCCGTGTAATACTGTAATATTGCTATAACTTTCAAAGCTATGATCAGTTGCATAAAGAACTGAAGCATGCCTACAATGCTTAACCTGAAATAATCTTTTGGAACAGGGAAAGTCCTTAGTGATATCTTGGGCAAATTGTTGCAAAACTTGACTGAAATGCCATGGTGCTTCTATCCTTGGAAAAACAATGATGGGTGAGTATACTTATCCCCCAAAGCACAGCTTTACTTTTTGGTTTGTTTTTTTTTTT